>CM031961.1:12492333-12679833 GCA_018749465.1 Paracanthobrama guichenoti | reverse complement strand
GGGACGATGTTGAACATATGTCACCGGTTGTCCCCAAGAGACAGAGAGACACAGACATAAAGGGAGAGAGAGCGAGAACAGGAGATTGATACGAGGTCAGTCAGTGCGCTGTTTACAGACATTAAAACCCCCAAAAACAACTGTCAAATGACAACATAGCTCACATGTTATTGAGAATAAAATTTCCAAAACAGACAGTGTGGGACAGATGGATGGATGGAATAATAGAAAGGAGAAAGAAATAGACTTTTTATGCACAGCTGTGTGTCCTTGTATCTTAATTATTGCGTAGACTTATAAAAGTCTTTGTGCATGTGAGTGTGTATATGAAGGCGCGGCCCCCTGAATGAGAGACAGGTGGAGTTACTGTATAACTGCCCTTAAACACTCATCATAGTTTAATAGACATAAGAAAGCTAAAAAGCGCACTTTACTGTCTCACCACCGCTGCCGCTCCGGCGTGAGTGTGCACGCACACGCGTGTGTGTCGAGTTGCTCTTGATGTGGTTATATTTATGTTCTTGTTAAAGAAAGAGACGGCAGCTCTTTGCCCAGTTACACATCATCCGCAGATTTCCCTCTTTTTTTTCCCTCTTCTCTTCATCATCCTTTTCTTTCAAAATGTCTTTTTGTCAACTGCCACCCATTTTTATTTATTTATTTATTTACTTTGTTAGTTTATTAGTGGTGTTTGGGTCAATATTGTGACTATTAATTTATTCAAAAATACATAAATTAGTTTCATGTACTATTTTAGTTTCTGTGATGAAGTTGAAAATGTCACAGTGAGACAACTGTCCTAATCTATCCTCATTGTCCCTATCATGATGAAGAATATTTTGTCAAAATATAATTTTTTCCCCAACTTTTTAAAAATATTAACAGATTATTATTTATTAACATTATTATTATTATTATTATTATTATTATTATTATTATTATTTGAATAATATTTAAACTTATCAGATAATTGACCATTTTGTCACAAGCCAAGGTTAGTTCATGTTGAGTGACTCTTTTGACTGATGGCTTGAACACATCATATTTTTAGAGTGATTAGATCAAAACAAAATGTAAACTTTTTTAATTATTTAAAGTTTAAAAGATGAAACTAATATGGATACGAAGAGTATATTTCCAAGAACTTGGCACATGTATTTTTCATGAATCTTAAAGCTTTTTCTTGATATCATAGAGACTTGAGGGTGAACTCGACTTAACCAGTAAACAAGCTCCTAGCAATGCCCTAGCAACCACATGACAACCGCTTTCTTTAGGAAATGTCACAATTAGTTGTTTTTGCTGTCTGTCAGTTTCTTTCTTTATTATACAATGTTATTTAGGTGCACAATAATCTGTAAAGCAGCAAGGCCTACTTCACTCAGATCTACTTTAAATGCAGGACTGAAATCACCCTGGTTACTCTTATAGGGGGACAGGTTGGTGGGGGTGAGTTAATAAGACAGCTGCTTGTGTCAGAGTTTTATTACCCCTGCATTTGTGTGGGGGACAACAAGCGAGAGAGTGGAAAATGATGAACTGCAGCTCCTGTTAAATATCAATACTGTATTATCCAGGCCCACTTTCCACTTAGGGATGATCTGGTCCTGAGCCTAAAGGTCAGTGCTCTATCTGACCTCTGTCCTTTGACCTCTCTCTCTCTCTCTCTCTCTCTCTCTCTCTCTCTCTCTCTCTCAGACTGGGTTTGGATCCAAAGCTGCTGGCGAAGATTCTGAACATGAGCTCAGGACGATGTTGGTCCAGTGACACATATAACCCCGTCCCAGGTGTCATGGAAGGAGTGCCATCTGCAAACAACTACCAGGGAGGCTTCGGCACAATGTTAATGGCTAAAGTAAGTGGAGCCATTATTTTTCTTTCTTTTTATATATATATATATAATATATATATATATATATATATATATATATATATATATATATATATATATATATATATATATATATATAATAATATAATATAATATAATATAATATAATATACACACAGTATTTTCAGAAAAATGTATTAAAAAAGCATATACCGATCAGGCATAGCATTATGACCAGTGAAGTAAATAACACTGATTTTCTCTTCCTCACAGCATCTGTTAATGGGTAGGATATATTAGGCAGCAAGTGAACATTTTGTCCTCAAAATTGATGTGTTAGAAGCAGGAAAAATGGGCAAGCGTAAAGATTTGAGCGAGTTTGACAAGGGCCAAATTGTGATGGCTAGACGACTGGGTCAGAGCATCTCCAAAACTGCAGCTCTTATGGGGTGTTCCCAGTCTGCAGTGGTCAGTGTCTATCAAAAGTGGTCCAAGGAAGGAACAGTGGTGAACCGGCGACAGGGTCATGGGCGGCGAAAGCTCATTGATGCACGTGGGGAGTGAATGCTGGCCCGTGTGGTCCGATCAAACAGACGAGCTACTGTAGCTCAATTTGCTCATGAAGTTAATGCTGTTTCTGATAGAAAGGTGTCAGAATACACAGTGCATCGCAGTTTGATGCGTATGGGGCTGCATCGCCACAGGCCAGTCAGGATGCCATGCTGACCCCCGTCCACCGCCAAAAGTGCCAACAGTGGGCACGTGAACATCAGAACTCTACCTGAGATGTTGATTTTGGCCTTCAGATTCCTCAATCTCAAGCCAATCGAGCATCTGTGGGATGTGCTGAACAAACAAGTCCGATCCATCGAGGCCCAACCTCGCAACTTACAGGACTTAAAGGATCTGCTGCTAACATCTTGGTGCCAGATACCACAGCACACCTTCAGGGATGTCTAGTCTAGTGGAGTCCATGACTCGACGGATCAGGGCTGTTTTGAAAAGGGGGACCAACACAATATTAGGAATGATCGATATGCCTGATCGATATGCTTGATTCTGATTGGTTGATGAATATTCTAAGGTGTGCAATTATTTTCAAGGAAACACATGGCTAGTAGTTCCAGGCAGGTCTTAACTGCATTACATAACTTCAGCAAATGATTTCAGATATTTCAAAGGTCCTTACAGCCTACAACAGCAAAAGAACCAATACCCACAACGACACTGAACAAGCAAATAAACATAGTAAACAATAGGATAAAAACGACAATGATTTTGCCACAAAATTACATTTTATTGTTGATTTATGTATTTATTATTCATTATGGAGAAGCACATACTCTCTTTCTCCTGCTCTCTCTCTCTCACTCAACGCACACACATACAGTATGGACACACACTCGCACAGAAATGTGTTGTCAGGACTGTTCTGATGGTTTTATCAGTAAAATAGTTTAACAACTTAAAAGCTACATGATATTTCTCACTAGTGAGGCAATAACAGCGCTGTTCTTGAAGCAGATAAACGTACAGTTATTCTATTAGTAGAGACGCTGCTGTCAAACACTGTTGAGACACACAGACACACTTCAATTCAAGCACACTTAATGTCTCTCTCTCTCTCGCTCTCTCTCTCTCTCTCTCTCTCTCTCTCACACACACACACACACACACACACACACACACACACACACACACACACACATTCATTATTGAAAAATATATATTTAATTTTTTTTAAACAAAAGAAAATAACAATGTTGTGTTCACAGGATCTTGGTTTTGCTCAGAACACCGCGACCAGTACCCGGACCCCAATTCCTCTTGGTTCTTTGGCACACCAGATCTACCGTGCCATGTGTGCTGGTGGCTACTCTAACAAAGACTTTTCCTCCGTCTTCCAGTTCTTACGAGAGGAGGGGGTACAGTAGGTCTGTGTAATCCGGTTCAAGTGGATGTGACCCAGACTCTGTGTGGGTTAAAACGGACAATATGATAAGCCGGTTTAGTATTGATATGCATGCGTGTCTGTTTTGAAAGGGATGTTGTATGTTGAAGCAAAAGAGTGTGGCATTGAGAGTCTGATAAATCTGTTAGGTTGCAGCCTGATGTTGACATTCAAAACTTTGCAGAGCCATGTTTAACTAGTTCTGTATGACCTGATCAAACTGTTACTCAAATACCATAGCTTCCTTACGTCACACATTTAGCTGCAATTGTTTACAATCGTTCGTTTTCATTTCATTTTACTTTGACCTAGTTCTGAGCCAAAATTGATTTTAGGGCTTGATCAGACGCTGCAAAAAATGCTTAATGATCCAAAAGACATACCTCATCCATGTCAGTTTTACTTAAACTGAATCTAAACTGTGAAAAATGTTACAGAAAAGTAGTAGGTCCCTCATTTTATCTGGAGTTTGCACACCTCACATTAAAACTGACCTCCGTTTTACACTACATCTCTATATTATTTTTGCCTGATTCCGACCATCTCTCGTTCTACATTTCCACTAAACAAAGGGCTTTAAGCCATCCTGGTGCGTATGTACATATGTATAGCCTATTTGTAAAGGTGCTGTGTTGAGATTGAGCAGTGTTAATTGTCTCTGCTTTATAGAGGTCCTGTTAAGACTCGCACTAAAAAGAGACAGATGCCATCTGTGCTAGGCACATACATTCACCCATGTCCTCTATACAAAAATGTTCTTGTTCATATTTTGTCCTCAATAAAGAAGTGAATTGAGTTATTAACTGTCATCTTTTTCAGACGAAGATAATAATATCTGCATCATCAAACTGATTTTCAACAATAATGAATTAAACCTTTTCTGCCATTGGTCTGGAAAACCCATTGTCCCGTCCCAAACTCACACAGTTGGCTGCACTAATGTGGCTGTGTTGGGCTGGTCGGAATGGTCAAACGAAAAGAACAAAGTTTTGATAGCAGTGTTTATGAGCTGGTTTTTCGATGAAATCAGCCTACAAATGGCTTATTTATAGTTGTCTTTATAGAGTATTTTAACATTCAAACATTACCTTCATGCTGTCTCTCTGATATGCTATTTATAACTTTCTCATGTATATGAGTGTTTAATAAGGCTGCGTTTATGTTTGATGTCTGTTTAACTAAAGGGCCGGTGTGCATTGGTTAGGTAAGGACAAGGGACTTGACATCACTCTCAGGTTTTCAAGATTCAAGAGTTTTATTTGTCACATACACAGTTATATACAGAATATACAATCGGCAGTGAAATGTAAACAGGTCCGCTCCATGGACAGTGCAAATTCACAGTTAAAAAACACAAGGAGGAAATTATAATAGAAATAGAATAAAAAAAGTACTTATATCAAAGATTTACAGGTGTACATGTAAAAATGATCACTGTTTATAGCTTATGATGTTTACAAAAGGAGAAGTAAGGTTGTAGTAACAGTACAAATGAATTAGTCCTCTCACTGCCCTCTGACTTCCTGTCCTGATGTTGGTCCTCCGGTGTCTGCGGCCTGCCTGACTTTTCCATTGTTCTGTCCACGTGTTCACACGCACTCATGCTCTAAAATGATTTCCATCATCACAATCAGAAAGCCTACAAAACAAGGCATCATCCGTGGGCTCTTTCTTTAATGGTGTTTTTGGTCTTTCGTTCTTGTTTTTATTATTCCGGCAGTGCTGTTTGTGTCTGTAGACAGCCTCAGACAGGCCAACCCAGTCTGAACTAGAGCAGAGGTCGTTAAAACTGCTCTTATCCTCAACTTTTAATTGTAGGACTTAATTTTATGACCAATGCTCGTGATGTGCAGTTATGTGGCTGTAGTCTCAGACAGTCCTACACACTATAAGTGCACTAATTGTTTAACTGAGACTGCCGGTTGTTAACTGGGAGCTGGATAAGTATTTAAAATGAAAATGCAGACATTTTAGCTTTACCAGATGGTAAGTTTTGGTGAATATTAATGCATAATGTTTTAAAAAGATAATGTATTGATTTTATTTCTTTATTATTATTAATTTAGTTTAAATAGGAGCAATAGACCTCTGGTTTGCATGATCTAATTATAATCACAAAGTTCATAGTCTAACTTATAGTCATTTTAGTTTATCAGTAATGTATAAACATCTAGTCCATGCTGTTGAGAAATTCTGTACAAATTTAAAGGGGCTATATGTAAGAATTGCAAATGTGTTAACAGCTTGTAACAAATAACCAGACCGTCCACGACTTCCTAGGTTGTCTATGAAAGCCTGTAGACTGATTTTCATGTGAAGGACTCGGGCCGGTTTAGCCAGAAAAATCCAGTGGATGTGACTGCTACGCGCACTCCCAAGAGCCTCTCTTCCGTTCTATGACACATGAAATGAATGCTTATACACTGTTATTGTATTAATGCCAAAAGAGCAGTTCTCAGCGCTGGGTAGTAACTGACTACATGTAATCTGGATAACGTAATCAGATTCCAAAAATGTAGTACTTGTAATTATATTATATTAGGTTATAAAATGTTCATAATCGGATTATAGTTACTTTTTTATGGATTACATTTTTATGGCAGTAAATGATTCATAATTTATTGATTGTCCCTAATTCTTTTTATTCTTTTTAAATTGTCCTTTCTAAAAAATCCTATTGTGTATCATCTTTAGACTGTATTCACAATACAGAATGGCCATGTGAATGTTGTGTAAATAAATGTGTGATGCTTTACATTTTGGGACAAAAGCCTCTCAATTATACCATGTATGAGATCAATAATTTATCAACACATGTTCACAGTGGCTGATAATGGTCACATTGACATGCAGGTAAACAATTATCTTTAATTATTCATTTTAATTTTAATTTTTTTAAGATTTAATTAATCATTAGCTTTTTATCAACTCACAGTCCCCCTGCAGTTCTTTCATTAATCCCAGTTTGGGAAACCCTGCAATGCTTAATGCATTTCATGTTGTTGATAAAGAATGGAAAATATGGTGCAGACATATGCACATCACTATAATCGCTAGATGCTTTTTTTTAACTGCTGTTTTCTCGCCACTGTCATTTTTGTTGTATTTATTTTGTTATTGAAAGGAAAGAGAGCAGCACATACTTGCATATTCATCTAAACATCGCTCTCAGCAGTGTGGATACCATCGGGATGTTCGTTAACAGTATATTGCTGCAAAGGTATTTCCAATGAAAAATAACTTTGCTGTGAGTATATCGGGGCATTGAATCATGTTCAACCTCTTGTGTTACATGTGCACTAGGGCAAGCACAAGCAATAAGTTGCTGGCTGCAGTTCACTTAACAGCTGATAACAAGGGTTTCTGAATTCTACATATAGCCCCTTTAAATGTAATTACCCTTCAAATGCCCTATTTTAAGGATCTGAGCACATCTGAAGTGCATTGTGCAGGTCCAAATCCACTTTTGCTAGTTTAACGATGGAAAAAACAGTCGTCGCACCAGGCTCATGGTCCAAACGGGTTGTACCTAGGGTTGGGTATCATTTGGGTTTTTTATGATACCGGTGCCTGAACCGATACTTTTAAAACAGTGCCGGTGCCTGAACCGATACTTTTAAAGTCCCAGTGAACCGGAAGTAGCAAGTGAGTTTTCTTCAGTGCTGTGACGTATATTTCCAAGTGAAACGGAATATTGAATAGAGGGCAGGGTTTTACTTCAGCACTCCTCCTCTCCATCTCGGCTCATAGCAGACTAACGGCTGGAGGGGAGTGGTTACGCATTTTCAAACCTAAGCCATCAAACTGACATCATCTGAGAAGGAACGCTGTTTCCAGACCGGAAGTAACTTTTCCGATTTCGATTAAAGATTACCGCGACAAACAATTTTTTTCTGTGTATTAACTTGCACGGATTAATTGTTAACCCTAAGACCAGTAATGTGTGCTAACAAAGTAAATAGGGTCAATTTTGATTTCATGAGGACTTGAAGAGCCACAAAAGAGGAGCCTTTTTATTGAAAAAAATAATAAATTCTTTAAATTTAACATTTTATTAAAACTTTAAAGTATACTTAAATTTACATTACAGTAGCATTCCTGTATGTGATGCAGTGCAGTCTAAGATTGTTCCAGATTCTCTGAATCTTTGGATGATATTATGCACTGTAGATGATGATAACTTCAAACTCTTTGCAGTTTTTCTCTGAGAAACTCCTTTCTGTTATTGCTCCACTATTTTTGGCCGCAGCATTGGGGGAATTGGTGATCCTCTGCCCATCTTGACTTCTGAGAGACACTGCCACTCTGAGAGGCTCTTTTTATACCCAATCATGTTGCCAGTTGACCTAATAAGTTGTAAATTGGTCCTTCAGCTGTTCCTTATATGTACATTTAACTTTTCCGACCTCTTATTGCTACCTGTCCCAACTTTTTTGGAATGTGTAGCTCTCATGAAATCCAAAATGAGCCAATATTTGGCATGACATTTCAAAATGTATCACTTACAACATTTGATGTTATCTATATTCTATTGTGAATAAAATATAAGTTTATGAGATTTGTAAATTATTGCATTCCTTTTTTATTCACAATTTGTGCAGTGTCCCAACTTTTTTGGAATCAGGTTTATACATCACATCTCACAAAATGCATGAAAGTAAGTGATCGGTGAACTGGAAGAATAGAGTTCTATAGAGTTAACTATATAATTTTTATTTGATATAAATAAGACACGTTGTCAAATTATAACTGTCTGAAAGGATTGTTATTGCTACTTCCATAGACATCAGTGTGTGTTTTTGCTAGTACTTACGTGCATTTAAATGTCTGAAAACTAAAATAAACATTATGTGGTTGAAAACACTGAATTGTTGTGATATGTGATGAGCGCTGAGCGTGTCTGTCTCTGGCTCAGCACCAGCCAAAGCACGTTTGAAATGAAGTGGCATCGAAATCTGCATTCTGATTTGGTCCGGTACATGCCGGTTATATAGGTAAGGTAACCATATTGGCACCGGGTTTCAGTACCCAACCATAGTTGTCTTTTAATGAGTCATCGGTGTGTTTTAGGCATAATGCACAATAAACCAATCAGAGTCTCATCTCCCATTCCCTTTAAAAGCCAGTTGCGCTTGAACTGTGGAATTTGCGAGCGGAAAGAGAACACTTATCCAGAGAGGAATCCTTTTATTTTTAATATATAAAAATGTTTGTGTGCTGCTACACATCTCTGTGTGTGTAACAAGCCGAGTGTATGTGCGTTGTGCACCCGCCTATAGGAGCACATTAGTAACGCGCCCTTTAAATAACACAAAAAATACTGCGCCATTGAATTTAGACCAGGTTTTTATTGGTCAATGGTGCAATCTATTTAAATTGCCTCAAAATAGCAATGCACCAACAATGTGCCTGAACACACCTCATTTTCAGACCAGCACGCCCATGGGCGAAGAGATGGGCGCAAGTGCATTTGCTATTTAAACGTGACGCTGGATGTGAAAATAACCGAGCCGGGCTGAAACTATAGCAAAAAACACAAGCATTGCAGCGGGTGTATGATAGGGCCCTTAGTTTAATGTTTTTGAAATAATTTTCTTATGCTCATCAAGGTTGCATTTATTTAATCAAAAACACAGCAATATTATTATGAAATACTATTACATTTTAAAATAACTTTTCTATTTGAATATATTTTAAAATGTGATTTATTCCTGTGATGGCAAAGCTGAATTTTCAGCATCATTTCTCCAGTCTTCAGTGTCACGTGATCCTTCGGAAATCTGCTGATTTGATGCTTAAGAAATATTTCAGATTTAAGTTAAAAACTCAGAGCTGCTTAATATTTTAGTAGACACTGAGATATATATTTGATGATTAATAAGTTCCTTAAAAAAACTTAATTTCTTAAAAATATTTTTTGAAAAAAACAATATTGACCCCAAACTTTTGAATGTTAGTGCATTTCATTTTATGTTATCTATTTTAAAAACACTAGCTCAATTCATTAGGAATAGTTTAAAATAGAACCATATAACTTGAGTATATATATATATATATATATATATATAGGTTATACTTGTATATAAAGGATATATATATAATATAGATACTGAGAAAAGAGACCTTTGGTAAGTTGCAGCAATAATACAGACATGCCATGAATGGGTGTCATTAGCCACCCAGACGATGTGCTGTCCAGTCTGACCTCTGTGAAAATCTACAACTTTTGAGCGTCAGCCATGTTGAGTGTGATTCATATTTGGGTTTTAATTTGTCCTCGTTTACAAGGGGAATGCTGGGTGCTGTGGTTTTCTCATTAACAGGACATGAAAGGAGCTGTAAAGAGAGCAGCGGTGAGACCGACCCACACTGACGTCTGTGCATTCACACACACATGGACATGCAGACATTTTAGACGGGCCTGGTCACATCCACTGCAGAGGTCATAACTATCTTAAGCATCTCAACCCACCCAGCCAATCAAGATGCCGTCCAGCTTTAGGCATGCAAATTTAAAGGATCTGTTGACTTTTATTCCACAAGGATGCGTTAAATTGATCAAAAATGACAGTAAAGATTACTCTTTTTATTCATCAAAAATATCAAGGGTTACACTTTATTTCGATGGTCCGCTTTTGACATTTTAATAATTATAAGTAACTTTGCAACAACATATCAACTAACTAACACTCATTAGAGTATTAGTAGACTGTTATGGTTAGTAGAATAAGTTGACATTTAGTTGCAAAGTTACTTATAATCAGTAGAATATCTGTTGTGGGACCAGAAAGTAGTGTTACCATATTGAGCAGCATAACTGTTTTCAACATTGATAATAGCAAGAAATGTTTCTTGAGCAGCAAATCAGCAGATTTCTGAAGGGTCATGTGACATTGAAGACTGGAGTAAAGGCTGATGAAAAGCTTTGCCATCACAGGAATAAATAACATTTGTAAATGTATTAAAAAGAAAACTTTTATCAAATAAATACAGTCTTGGTAAGCATAAGAGACTTTTTTTTAAAACATAAAAACTTTTAGCGACCCAAATGTTTGAACTGACTGCTTATACTGTGCAGCTTGTTCAAAGGTGAGTTTCAGGCCAGTTGAGGAAGAAACTGTCACTTTTGCTTTTGGGCTAATACTGCATTGTCACTAAATGTTACTTTTTTTAACTTGCACATCTAAACATTATCCATCTGGCTAACATAAATTGCAAGTATCTCTTGTAGTCTTGGAAGCATCAGTAAGAATGGTTTGAAATGATAAAAAGCCAATTAATGTTTTGATGTAACTCCATACATGCACACATCATATAGAGCAAAAAGGGTAAATGTAGCAGATAATGAAAATTTTTAATGTTTTAAATATTGTATCTCTTATCGAGGCTGATTTTGGAAAGTGTATTTCTGTGTCTCTTCATCTCAGAACTGAAATATACAGTCCTTTACAACATAAACAACAATACCACAGATAGGCCTATCATCTTCTGAGGATTGATACCTTTTAAAGAATGTACAAAAGGAGTACCTAAACAGTACAACAGGAAGCCTGTCAGAAATGGACAGATGGGAAACAATTGCGGATTAACAATTGCATTTAAGAATCGCTGATTAATGATGGAAAAAAGGGATGAAAAAGAGAGAGCAGAACGAAAGAGGATGAGACATTCTGCACCACTGGGAGTCTGCGGTTTTCTCTCATTACATTCCTGTTGCCCAGCCCTTTAAAAGTGCTTAAGATGATTAAGTGTGTGAGAGGCACTAGATTAGCCAATTAGTCACATCCCACGACATATCTGCATATGTACTCATGTTGTGCAGTGGGAGGTCCCTCTCTGTCTTCTTGTGTATGTGTGTGTGTGTGTTATGGGGGTCAGGTAGAAAGGCCTACACTAATTGCCCTTTCCTCAGTGAGTGTATGTATGTAGACTCATTTAGATTCCTCTGTGGTGAGCCCTCAGTTCATTCCACTGTGTTCATTATCATACTCTAATAACCAGAACTGCGGCTTTTACAGATAGAGAGATGCATGCGTAAGTGCCCTAGGGGTAGGAGGTGGGGAGGGGTGTTCAGGCTAGTATATCAAGGGCCCTTGATTCATTTCCAGTGTCTTGAAAGGGCAATCTGTAATTTCAGACACTGCATCACTTGGTGCTTCCCAATGCGTCTTGTTTTTTTGAAACACAGCGGTGGCATCTCCAAAGCAGTGTGTATGCTGTTCATCATAATAATATAATATAATTCATATAATATAAAATATATGAAAAGTACTTTTTAGGCTAGTGAACTAAAAGCTGTAACTACAGTAATTTATGAATTGCCAAAAGGATCTTCAGTATTGTTTATTCAGAAGCTTTTTTTTCATGCCTTTTCAAATTTACAGAATTTGCTGTATTATAAATATATTGTGCCTTTCCTGAGCATTTTTTGTTTTTACTTTCAGAGCCTATGCTTGTTTTGTGCATTATGTGAATCTTTTCCCCTTGCTCTCTCTCTCTCTCTCTCTCTCTCTCTCTCTCTCTCTATTCTGTCATATATGAGTAACGAGCGACGGGCACCGGTATTCATCACCCGCTCTTGCACGTGTTCGGAGGGTCTTCATTATATTAATTACTCTTATTGGAAGAGTGATCATCGACCCAATCAGAATCCATCACATGCTGGTTCCCGTGGTGATCAGAATCCATCGCCAACCGGTTCCCATGACGATTGGCCTGGTAAATGATGACAGTAGTGTAAGGGCTGATGGCACACTGTACCCCACGGGGTGGATATTGTACATTTATTTATGTTAGCACAGGCTAGGCTAACAGCAGTCTGCTGCTAGCCACTACTTCTCTGACAAATTTTATAGTGCAACTTATTACTCTGACAGGTTTATTAAAATTTCCCAGTGTTTTGTGTGGAAATATCACATTTTTTAACTTGTGTGCAGCTGTGTGTACCTTACTGTGGTACCTGGGCCTTCAGAAGCAAACATATCTGACACTAAAATGTTCTCACAAATGCTTTCTTGTTCCACATCATAATTCTATAAGCCAGTGATATGCATTCTTCAGATTGCATTTTATATTTCCATGTCAATTGTAGTACCCTAGAGGGCTTTCTTTCTGACAATATTTGCATCATTTATCTCCTCTTTATGTTTCGAAATTTACTTTGACAGCCTATGAACACTGCTTCAGGGCTTGTTTGGCGACACTAATTGGGTTGAATGAACCAGGGCAATCAAGTTGTATAAATTAGGCAATATAACAACGTAATCAATACACCTAAGCATGTCACTTTAACAGCGGAATTCACATTATGGAGATAAAGCTCTTAAAGCCATCATGTCGTAATGAAAGAATAACTGTTTCCAATACCACTGCTGCTGCACTTGATGTTTGCTTCATGGTCAATTGACTTGGCAGTTCATCCATGCCTCTGTTAATTGAACGAGGTAAGAAGGCAAGAGATAGAAAGACTGAGAGAGGGAGTTGGTGTTGAAAAGATGGTAGAAAAATGTGTGCAAGAGAGAGAAAGTGATTTAGCACTAAAGCACCATTGATTAGCTGTTCAGCTTTGCAGTGTTTCTCGGCCAACTCAGCCTCATCACAGCAACACAAACACATAAACACCCATAATTGGCTCATTTAGAGATGGGAGGAGCTTGTGGATAATGGACCCGGGAATTAGCCACTGTTCTTCAGCAGGGATAGCCAATGAAAATCTTTTAACTCTGTGTGCGTGTGTGTTTGCGTCTATGCAAAAGCGATAACAAGTGTGCGTGTTTTGAATAATGGAGAGAAAAGATACGGAGGACAAAGGTGGTCACAGTGTATCGTTTTCTCTCCCTTCTCCCACAGCTCCAATCATTCATCACCCCATCATGCCCTCTCGATGGGGTGGAACTGGCCAGGGGCTTCTGGGATACGGTGCTGGACAGGGAATGATGGGATAGCGTAGCCGCGATGTCATCACTAATATGGCGCTCTCATCCACTGAGCTAAATCTTCATCTATCAGCGAGACCCTGTGCCATTAAAGCTGCTGCACACACTCACACACACACATACAGCTCAGTGAAGCATTGGGCTGGGCAGATGGAGTAAATATAGATAGAATTGGTTTGATTGGAATAGAAAAGGCCAGTGAGTTCCTATGTGGCTGTCAGAGGGTAAAGAGAATAAATGGACATGGGGGTGCCCTCTCACTGCCTTTCTAACACACACACACACAATGTAAACAAATACGCGCAAAACTTTTCTCTTGCACATAAAACATCTCTCGTTATTATTAGCTGACAGTTTTTAACAAACTGTTCACATTCACACACTCTGAAAATTCTGTGCTTCTACATTACATTTTTAATATCTGATGCAGAATTTCTACATCTGCAATGTATGGCGCATGAAGTGTAAATACAATACGAGTCAAACACTTGACAGGATGAAAGGTTC
Source organism: Paracanthobrama guichenoti (assembly GCA_018749465.1). NCBI lineage: Eukaryota > Metazoa > Chordata > Actinopteri > Cypriniformes > Gobionidae > Paracanthobrama > Paracanthobrama guichenoti. The sequence goes on along the minus strand of CM031961.1, from coordinate 12,665,609 downwards.
AGTTGGGTGAGATGGACCAGACAGTAAAATAAATATACATTGGAACAAAACACGAAACATGGCCAGATATCCAGAAAAGTTGTCACACTATGTGGCGCAAGTTGTCAAAACAGAACGTCTAGGTTACTATTGTAACCCCTGTTCCTTGAAGGAGAGAACGCAGACGTTATGTCAGAACTGAACTGACAAATTGGGGTCTTGCCTGAGAGCCCAATCATCTTTGAGTGTAAACTAAACAAGCCAATGCACATTTTTTTTGTATTTTGTGCAATATTTTTTTTTGTATTTGCATCACGCACCCAGCAAAGTGGGTATATAAGGAAGTGTGTGTGTTGCACGCTCCTTATAAATCACGCTCAACATTACGTCAGAACTTTACTGACAAATTGGGATCCCTACCAAAGCACCACTATTGCTGCCCCTTCCAGCGCTCCGCATAAGCCACCTGATCCTGAACTACTGGGGCGGAAGATGGGACAGGGCTTTACGCAGAGAAGGTCGATCACTGATGTTCCTTCTGACCCATACAGTGAGAATATTGGATAACACTGGGAAAGCGTACCTATGGAAAGGGATGCTGTGGAGATCACATCCTGCCCGTAGGGAGGTGTCATGTGGGAATTACACATTTGGACTGACCATTAGGGCAGTGCTACATATGGAAGGCCTCTGGGGTAGATTCAGCCTAGTTAGGGTGAAATCAATACCAAGCAGAGATGACAGGGTGGGCTCTGCCAAGGGAACTCACCTGCAGAGCAGAAAAGTGAATGTATCCAGTCTTAGGAAGGGAATGGCGCTGCAAGTGAGAAACTGACCAGGTCCCCAGCATTCACTGGCAACTTGCAGTGAGTATACGGGATGACACAGGCTCTACACAGAGGTTGTACAACCTCGCAAATCTGTCGGGTGTTTCCCAGCCTACAGCTCTACAGATGTCTGTTAGTAAGGTGCTGTGCACCAATGGCCAGGAGGAAGCCACACTCCAAATGTGGAATGAACCCTCACCCCTAGGGGGGACGGTTGATCTTGGGCTTGGTATGCTAAGACTATGGAATCCACTATCTAGTGGGACAACCTCTGCTTGGAGACAGCCTCTCCCTGTCCTCCAAAACAGACAAAGAGCTGTTCTGAGGTCCTAAAGCTCTGCGTTCGGTCCACGTACAGGCGCAAAGTGCAGATGGGACAGAGCAGAGCAAGGGCTGGGTCTGCCTCCTTCAGGGGCAGCGCTTCACCACCTAATCCCTGAAAGGAATGGTGGGAACCTTGGGCACATATCTGGGCTGGCCCAAATTCCAGGCACAATTCATTGACCTAAAATGCTTGCAGGTCCCCTACCCTCTTGACAGAAGCCAGTGCAGTCAGGAGCACTGTCTTAAGCGGCAGGAGGGCACTCTCTGTAAGGCTAATAAGACCAGAGAGGATAAGACCTTATAAGACCTCAAGAGGGTACAAGGTGAGGGTGGGGAGGATTCAGCCCATTGAAAAACCTGATGGCCAGGTCATGCTTTTTCACAGACTTCCCACGGATTTATCTACTGGATCATGATGTACAACAATAGTGGCAACATAGACTTTCAGGGTGGAGGGAGACAGCTTTCATTCCAGCCCTTCCTGCAGAAAGGAAAGCACAGCTCTGATCTGGCATCTACAGGGGATCTTCTTGATGAGAAGAACACCATTCAGCATTCCACTTCAGAGTGTAGGGGTGCCTCATAGAGAGGAGCTCTCGCTGAAGTGATAGTGTCTACCACCACTGGGGGTAGATCACCTAGTTCTTCCATGTCCCGTCCATTGACCACACATGGAGGTTCCAGAGGTCTGGACACGGGTGCCAGAGGGTGCCCCGACTCTGAGAAAGGAGGTCCTTCCTCAGAGGAATCTGCCAGGGAGGGGCTGTCATGAGGAGCATCAGTTCTGGGAAACAGGTCACTAACAAGACCTGCTCCTCATCCGTGACTGCGAATACCATATGCCCCAGGAGCATCTGAAAACACTGCTCTCCTGCTCTTGAACAAATTCAGGCAGTTCAGCACCGACTAAGCATGCTCATATTTAAGATGTAACTAAGGTGATATTAGGTTGACAGAGTCCAACTCCATACAGAGAAGAGAGATCCTCTGCACGGGGGAGAGTTTGCTCTTTTCCCAGTTGACCTGAAGCCCCAGATGGCTGAGGTGCCTCAGCACCATGTCCCTATGTTCACACTAATGTTCTCACGAGTGGGCCAGGATGAGCCAGTCGTCGAGGTAGCCATGCTCCATCAGAGGGACAAGGGCCATCTCCACGACTTTTGTGAAGACACGAGGCGACAGGAACAGCCCGAAAGGGAGGACATTATACTGATATGCCCGACTCTTGAACACAAAGTAAAACTGTAAAACCCTGCCTTTATATCGACTGGAGGGACCGGCTCTATCGTGTTCTTCACCATTAGGACTGAAATTTCTGTCCAACAAGAGCATTTATAAATTGGGCTTAAATCTAATCACCATACAGGCAAAAAGGTTCCATGTGAAATGGAAATAACAATCTAAATTTTGGGGTGGCACCCAGGGTGGCCAGTCAGATGTCAGGGGTGTCCAGTCCTCTGGCTCTGCCACTGGGCTCCATGCTGCGGCCTGCGGTTGGTAGCGGGGTTGAGACAGCAGCAAGCCTCCGTGGCAGGATGTGCTTGATAGCCTCCGTCTGCTTTTGTGCAGGACCTTTATAGTGTATATAGGCACGAAAAGGTAAGATCACCTTTCAGTTTGTATGATTGTATGATCTATAAGATATTGGATGATCAGAGAAGTGTAGATGTATGACAGTATGAAAGAAGATCAAAAATATATTGTGAAGACAAAACGTACATGCAGGTCCTTAAAGAAACAACAACATTTTAAACTGTTAACAGTTACCCCTTTTCCACCAAGGAGTAGAAAGTGTGCATCAATAGTGTTATCATGTGCATCAGTAGCGTTACTATTGATGCACATGGCTTTACAAGCCTACATCGGCATCAAAACCGGGTGCTAGTTCAGAGCCAGTGCTAGTATCAGCTCGGAGTTGGTTCGACTGACGAGCTTTCTAAGAACCGGTTTGCCTCAGCAACTCTAGCGAGGCAGTGGGAAACATACACACACCAGGCTTGTTCGAGATGCATTAGCACTGCACAGACTGATCAGCATATCAAAATACCGCATGAGCGATTCAAAAGCATAAGGAGTCGTATGCTCTCGTTGTACTTTGTTGTCATACGGCGATCGTTCTGCACAGTGCCGATGCATCTCGAACAAGCCTTCCATCAACAATGGCAAACGTTGCGTTACTATTGATGCACATGGCTTTACAATCCTACATCGGCATCAGAACACAGCAAATCCAACGCATTCGTGCAGCTCGCCATAATTTGTATAGACGAAGATTACAATCAAGCAGCTATTAGCTTGATTAGCTGCTAATTCAAAAACGTCTTGTGTTCATCTTGTTGGTCACGATAACCCCTTGCTGACGCAAGTGGTTCTTACTTCTAGACCAGCAATGATTTGGTACTACTTAAGAACCACTTTTCCTGATTTGGATCTGGTGCTTTGGGTGTGGAAAGACAAAGAACCAATTTGAAACTAGGCTCTGGCTCCGAACCAGCACCAGCACTACCTTGGTGGAAAAGGGGTAAGTGAAGGCCAATCACATTGTGTATAGAGTCGGTGGGCCAGCTTAACATAATGACAGCAGAGTTGCCACGGTTCCAATTGCTACTTGTAAACAAAGAAGCTGGCGAACACAGGTCTTTCGAATCGCTTTGGCTGCGACTCTGGAAGACTAATTGTTAAGCTTTTCTTTGAAAAAGGAAAAAAGAACGGCACGGAAGTCATTCTTAAGAAAGGAAGATGTGTTTGGAGTTTTGCTGACCGGATACAGCGAAAGTTTAATCTATCAACTAGCTCGGCTTCACCTTCTTCGTTGCTGTGGTTGGTTGTAGCGCTATCCTATTGCGTGCAGAGGGAATTTGAAAAACAACCGTTTATCCCACCCCTCGGATTGAACCCTGTCAATGGTGAGTTCCCAGACCCAACATCTTGATGTGGGTCTGGCTTGTCAGGCTTTTTAAAAGGGGCTACAGCGTCCAGAATATTTGAACACACCATATTGAACATGCTCACTAGCTCATCAGAATTTACATTAAGATGAGATAACTCTACAACATAAGCGATGGGGGAATTAATACTGGCATCTGAGAATTTTACAGCTGCGAGTGAGTTAAAAGAGCGAACGTGCTGGCCTACAGCCAAGAAAAAACTATATTGAAAATAATAAGCTTAAGATCAGACAAGAACATTTCTTCAATATCTACATTAAAGACCTGCTTATTTTAAAGATATTTCTTCAATATCTATATTGATCAGATGCATTTTAAATAATTGCAAAAAGTTTCACTGGCCAAAAAAAAAAAGCTTTGTGATTTCGTTTTTTGGCCCTTGCACCAAATGACGAACATTATTCTGATTGGATTATAAGAGTAGACTGATTGCTATAAAAGGAAGGAAGACATACAGCCATCATTGCTTTGCATCAAAATAGCCTCATGCAAGGAAATTGCTGCAAAGAATATTGCACCTGAAAGAACCATTTACCGGATCATCAAGAACATCAAGGAGAGAGGTTCAACTGCAGTGAAAAAGGCTTTAGGACATCCCAGAGTATTCATCAAGCACCAGGACCGTCTCCTCCTGAAGAGTCAGCTATCATGTCACCACCAGTGCAGAGATTGCTCAATATTGGCAGCAGGTAGGTATGAGAGTATCTGCACACACAGTCAGGGCGAAGACTTTTGGACAACGGCCTGGTGTCAAGAAGGCCAGCAAAGAAACCACTTAATAAAACATCAAGGATAGACTGAAATTCTGCTCTAAGTACTGACTGATGTTTTTTCTTTTTTGAGACATCTGGAAAATCGATTGAAGAAAAGGTGAATGCTACCATGAGTCCTGTGTCATGCCAACAGTGAAGCATCCTGAGACCATTCATGTGTGGGGTTGCTTTTCATCCAAAGGAGAGGGCTCTCTCACAATTCTGCCCGCACCACAATGACTTGATACAATGAATGGTATCAAAACGTGCTGCAAGAGCAGCTTCTCCCAGCGATCCAAGAGCACTTTGGTGATGATCTGTGCATTTTCCAGTATGATAGAGCACCTTGTCACAAGGCAAAAGTAATAATGAAGTGGTTTGAGAAATTTTGGATTGGTGGCCAGCCAAAACCCCTAATCTTAAATCCATAGAGAACCTGGGGTCCATCCTCAAAAGGCGAGTGGACAGGGAGAAGCCCACAAATTGTGATCAACTACGAGCACTAATAAGGCAGTAATGGATCACCATCAATCAGAATTAAATTGCAGAGGTTATGTAGAAGGGTCTTCACTGTAAGTATTTACTCTTTACATATCGTTTTTTTTTTCTTTTTCAAAACAACACTGGTTGAAGGGACATCACCCTGATCCAGATGCACACTTTTTTCAGATTACCAAATTCGGATTATTTAGGCTACTAGCTACTCCAAAAGTTTTAGGACACCTGCCTTTAGATGCACATGGACATTAATGACATCCCATTCTTAATCCGTAAGTTTAATATGGAGTTGCCCCACCCTTTGCAGCTATAACAGCTTCAACTCTTCTGGGAAGGCTTTCCACAAGGTTTAGGAGTGTGTTTATGGGAATAAAATTTTTCTAGAAGCACATTTGTGAGGTCAGGCACTGATGTTGGACGAGAAGGCCTGGCTGGCAGTCTCCGCTCTAATTCATCCCAAAGATGTTCTATTGGATTGAGGTCAGGACTCTGTACAGGCCAGTCAAGTTCCTCCACACCAAACTCGCTCATCCATGTCATAATGGACCTTGCTTGCGCACTGGTGCACAGTCATGGGGAACAGGAAGGGGCCATCCCTAAACTGTTCCCACAAAGTTAGGAGCATGAATTTGTCCAAAATGTCTTGGTATGCTGAAGCATTAAGAGTTCCTTTCACTGGAACTACGTACTATTCTTGAGCTAATCCGAAGGCCACATGAAGTTTGGAGGTCTGTAGCTATTGACTCTGCAGAAAGTTGGCAACTTCTGCAGTTGGCTTTTATTTTAAAAACAATACATTAAACTATACAAACATCCCTTTCCATTTTCTTTTCTTTTTATTTTTGGAACAGTTGAACCCCCTCATCTGACCAAATAAAGATCAGGATAAAAATTTTACTTTTTGTCACCCTAACAACAAAGAGAACATCAAATATTGGGGGTGGCAGTTTGGGCATTTCTAATTATTGGGACATCATAATGTCTTGTGGTGGTTATGGCCCTGGGCACAGGACACTCGAAAAATGACTGCCCACATTTATACCTCAACAATGCTTGTTCGGTATACAGAAACCTGCCCCGCTCAGTCGTGCTAAGAAGGCTGTAAGATTGATACTCTTTACTATAACAGAAATATAATATTGTCAAGTTGGTGTTTTAGTTATGATGAGTTTATATGACAAAGAACTCTGAGAAAGTTGAGTTAGAAGACTGCCGAATTCTGTATTGTTTCAAGTACAATTTTTAAACTTTCCCCTATTGTTTGCAAAAGAGTTGTTATGGAAGAATTGGGGGCAGTGTCAGCTATTATATGAAGTTGTCATAAAACCCACAGTGAGTGAGTATGCTGTTACTCATTTTAAATGTGAAAAGCATGTTTATGTAGAGGTTTTAAAGGCACATCAACCTAAAAAAACACTAACACTGTAATTGGAAATATACCACGTATGGCATTAATCTTTATATTCCGAAATCTGTACGTTCCGAATTCAGTCCAATTCTAGGTGGTCACACTCTGATGCTGTATGGAATCGAATTCAGGCGTTGGATCATTGTCTGCACTCCCATTGGTAGACGCTGCATTGTGTTATTGCTCATTTACATAAAGTTTACAGCAATCTCTCCTGAGATGACGGTGGCCCATGTGACCAGATATAGCTTTAGGGAGCAAATTGCTGTTACTGTGAACAGCTTACCTCGCAAAAGTAAAAAAGCAACTTAATTTCACCTAAAAAACAAACAAACAAAACAAACAACAAAAAAACATAGATAAACATACATAAAATAAAATAAAGTTAGTGCACACCCAAATAAGGGTTTTTTATTTACTTCTGCTTTATGACCACACACACACACACACACACACACACACACACACACACACACACACACACACACACACACACACACACACACACACACACACACACACACACACACACACACACACACACACACACACACACACACACACACACACACACACACACACACACACACACACACACACACACACACACACACACACACACACACACACACACACACACACACACACACACACACACACACACACACACACACACACACACACACACACACACACACACACACACACACACACACACACACAAACACATTCTTGTACATCTATCTTTGTGAGGACATTCATTGACACAATACAATCTCTAGCCCCTTAACCTAACCCTACCCATCACAACTAAGTGTCTAACCCGAACCCTTACCCTAAACCTACCCTTAATCTAATTATAACCTTATCCCTAAAACCAAGTCTTGACCCTCAAACAGGCCTTTAAAGGGCTCTCAGAAAGTGAGGACCAGCCAAAATGTCCTCACTTTACTCTCTTTGTCCTCACTCCGCTTGTCTAAAACTCAAACTGGTCCTCACAGAGATAGTTGTACAAGCACACACACACACACACACACACACACACACACACACACACACTTCTCTTTAACAGAGCACATTGAGGCTCTATCTATCCTCTAAATCCCATTGATTCTGTCAAGCTTCAAATGGGGAGGAGTCCTCTCTCTCTCTTTCTCTCCCCCTCCTGCCTTTACCACCCCAACATGCACACTTTTTTCCCTTTTCTACCTCTCCATGCATCCATTCCTTCTCCATCACTCTCCTCTATTATTCCCCCTTTCATTCCCTCTCACTCACTAAAAATCAATATTGATTATTATCTTTTAAGAGTCATGTCTAGTCTGCAGCATAGAGAAAAGGGAGGCAGCATAGCTGTATTTTATTTCACATCATCATCATCATCATTTCTACTGTGCAGGAGTTACTACTTATCAGTGAGCATAAATTGCAAGAGGAGAAAAGAAAAGAAGGATGCGAGGGAAATGGGAATGAGAAGGAGGAGAGAAGGAAAGACACACAACCTATAGAGCAGCCCATATTGATTTCTTTTATGAAGTGAGGAGAGGAAAGGTGTGTATGTGTTCAAATCACACAGCAACTTTATATGTTAAGTTACCATTTTAGTATTATTGTATTCAATTATTATTTACAAATGCATGACAAGCATAATCTTAATACAAATTAAATGTATGAGAACATGTACTTTGAATTTGTCTGTTAACTTGTGTTAACTGTGTGTGTGTGTGTGTGTGTGTGTGTGTGTGTGTGTGTGTGTGTGTGTGTGTGTGTGTGTGTGTGTGTGTGTGTGTGTGTGTGTGTGTGTGTGTGTGTGTGTGTGTGTCCTTTCATGGTTGGAGCTCCATCACACTGTTTCTGATTGGTCCATGATTACTATTGACACTCTGATGATGGACATGAATAAAAGTGACTGTGATGAGATAAGACTTTTACAAGGCTATCTCTCACCCACCTTTATCACCTGTGTGTATGTGTGTGTGAGTGAGTGAGTGTGTGTGTCTGAGTACTGGACAGAGCATTCAGAGAACAGGGAATGAGAATAGAGTGAAACGGTGAGAGAAAGAGAGATGGGAGCTCATATTCAGTAGTTGTTTTTTTTCAGCTGATATATCTGATGCAGTTGACACTTTCAAAATCTGCAAAAATCCATCAAAGTGGAGGTCAGCCATTAATACCCATATACCTTATTGTTGGAAGTATTACTTTCTGCCATTTATGAATTTTGTGCATGTAAGGGAACTGTAAATCTGCTTGCGGTTTAGTAGTGTGTGTACTTGTCTGTAAAACCTGGATGTATTATTTGAAAAGAGGATGATCTTGCAGTTTTTGAAACAACATTTTCCAGTAGGTGAAAGAGAGACAGAATAGAGAGAGCGAGAGAGAGTAAAATAGACAGAGAGAAATTCAAGAGGTCAACTGATTGTAAGAGAGACCCATAAAAGTTCCATTAACCTGTTCAGAGTTAAGAGCTTGTTCAGCTTAGCTACAGACAACTAGCACAAACAGAACATCACCATAAAAACCAAACACGCATACAGGTTACACTCAGAGCCCTGCTATCTTCAACATACTTTATCTGGTTGAGCTTAAAGCCGTGCATTTCCTCTGAATGAGTCACAACACAAAGACGCCAGTGTGTGTGCTGAAGTTTGTATGTGCATGATTTAATGTGCTTGACTCCTACACTCAAAGTGAGTGGCTCAAACACAAACAATGAGTGATCTTTAAAGTTGTTCATTAAATATGGAAACTCAGATCCACCTTCTGTTCTTACGTCCCATTTTCTTTAATCCCTTCTTTCCTAATATTCTTCCTTTTCAAAAATCAATTATTCTTCCACTTGAACACACTGAAGTCAGGCCCTGTCCAAATGGCACACTTCATGTGCACTTGTCGTCTTGTGGACTAACAATGGGCATCATTTAGAACATTCTTTCATAGTGTCACTGAAATAACATATATGATATATGTATGGCATGTACAAAGTAAGTCTTGTTACCGACATAACTATAATGGCAAAGATTTATAGTTCAGAAAGTTATCCTAATGCTGCTATAGAATGAATGCTGCTAAGGTATCATTAAGGTTTGTGTGCTATTTAGTTGAGTTGAGAAAGCCAGTTAAATTAAATTTAAATACCTGAATTTGAATTTTACAAACAGCAGGTGGAATTCCAATTCAAGTTTAATGAGTACACTCTAAAAAATGCTGGGTTAAAAACAACCCAAGTTGGGTTGAAAATGGACTAACCCAGCAACTGGGTTGTTTTAACCTAGTGAATGGGTCGTTTTAACCCAGCGGTTTGGTTAAATGTTTGCTTAAGACAACCCAATTGCTGGGTTAAAACAGCCCAACCAGTGGGTTAAAACAACCCAATTGCTAACTTGGGTTGTTTTTAACCCAGCATTTTTTTAGAGTGTAGAATTAAAAATGAATTCAATTCAGAACTGTATTTTTTAAAGTGAAGATTGTCAAATTTTGAAGTCCTTGTTTGCAAAAAAGTTTTAAAGCATCTATCTAGATAGATTTAAAATGCCACCTATATAAATTTGCATTTTGTTTATATATTTTATCATTTTGTATCAAATTGTCCATGGGGTGCATTAGAATACATTACCAGAATGCATTACCTGTGCTGAATTTGTGATGGAATGAAAGGAACTTTGTGTGGAGCATTCAATTTCAATTAAAATTCAGTTCAATACAGTTCTTATGTTTCCAATGTGACTCAGTGCTGTCCATGCGAAAATGTCATGCTGCTTGCTGAAAGCTGTTATTCTTGCTTGATTCCATCTGAATAGAACAAGAACAAGAACAAAGAGTATATTTAATAAGTATAGCTTAGTACAATCTAATGAAAGCCTGAGCAAGCAGCTTAGCCAGTGCACATAGCTCATGTCTTGAATCTTTAACAGCAGCTAGCGTGTAGAGGGGGAAAACCAGGACACCCCTGTCATGCGCCAATGATTCTCCTGTCAGTGTGCGCCTTGTCCTGTTGCCTTCTGGGGGTTGGGGGTTGGAGCATATCGGACACAAGTAAAAGGGCCAGAGAGCTGTAATGAAAACACATCACTTGTTCCCAGGGTTACAGCATCACACGCATACACAGTGTCAGGGAGTAACTAGTTACATGTAACAACGTTACATAATACAATTACAAAATAAATGTAACTACAATCTAAATTGTCATTTTAATTACAGTTATGAAAATGTTAGTGATTACAATGGGGGTTACATCTGAATATTTTCTGTAAAAAGCTAGTGAATGTTGAATAATATTAGTTTGTTGCTTTGCCTGTTTTTGATGTGCACAATGTCTCCTGCTGTTTAGTAAAGTGATGCTATTCAGATGCTTTTGATTGGTTCTCTTGATTGAATTTGCAGTGTACCACGTCTGTACATCAATCCCCATCGCCGATGAAAGCTTTAGGCTACAAGCTATGCAAGGATTTGATTTCAAAAACAATATAATAGTTATTAAACTATTTCTTGTTATGTTTTTAAATCTGTATTTAACCACAGAGCGATCTCAAAGTAAAAGTCTGTGGTGGTTGTGCTTTAAAATGAAATTATTATTATAATCTTAATTCAAGGGATGAAGGATTTTGAAAGTCTGACAGTAATCAGTGTTGAGCACATACTGTAAGGTTAACCCATAGTTTAAATTTGAAAATGATTGAACAGTTGAAAACATTTGTTATAAATTTTGAAAAGTAATCAAATGTAAGTTACATTAATAAAGTAATTTAAATAGTTACACTACTTACTACATTTTAAATTAACTTGAGTAACTTGTAATCTGTAACCTATTACATTTCTAAAATAACCTTCCAAACACTGCGCATACTGTACTTGCTTACGCACTTCTCTATTCACCTGCTACATTCACCTCTCATAATGCTTTCTAAAAGTTTAGGTCAAATATTCCTCTTTATTAGCAAATGCCAGTAGAGTATAAATACTCTCAAGATTTGTTTTTGAGAACATTAACTGAACTGTACATTTTTACAATAAATACATTGATATTCATCAGCATGCATGAAGTTATTTTGATATTTCACAGTGCTGTAGATTTCTCTGATAGAGAACTGGGAAAGGATGGGAAAACTCAGGGCTTGGCACGTTTGCCGTGCAGCTCGGCGGCATGGTTGCCGAATAATAAAGCATAGTGCTGTAAAATAAAACGAGGTGTGGAGAGAGCTGGAGAGCACTGCAAAGCCATTGGCTCCCCGAGTCATCATAAAACAATAACTCACTCCCATAAAACAAAGTGCTTATTAAATTATTTTAGACAATATTGCATGATTTGGGCGCACTTCAGCTGAGCTTCACTCTTGCAGCTGCATGAGAAAATAAATGGAAAAGTAACTTCAGCAGCATTGGCACTTACCAATGTAAATGAGCGTGAAACAGTAGAATATTTACATATTCTTAATTGTGATCACGATACAATTTGTAGGTATAATCTTTTTGAACTGCAATGAAAACAAAAATATAGTTAAAAACAGGAATTTCAGAAAAGTTATTTCACAGATAAAATATAATAATATAATAAACTGAATTGATGTACCTGAATAGATGTAACATCCTTACTAAAACCTAATTATAACTTAAAAAGAACACAAAACCGGTCAGATGGATGTTTGCAACTATATATTATTGTTACAATAGACATTTAGGTTTACAGCATGCAATTTATTTGTGTTAGCAGACTAGAGCAGAGACATAAGAAAGGGGCGGAGTTACTAGATGAAAAACAGACAACCATGACCTTGAATATTGTTTTTATATTGTTGATGGCAATAAATGATTTTCATGGATGTTTTAAATATGTCCTCAAATAAAATGGGTTTATTTTAAAATGGAAATGTTTTCCTATTTCTGTCTTCATAATTATTAATGACTTAACCAGTGTACACTTACAAGTCCAAATTAACCAAATAAAGCATTTTTAAAGCATCTTAATCATATATCCCATTTGTGCAGTGTATTTGGACTAAAAGCAGATTTTCTCACCAAGGTGAATAAAAAGTATAAACCTTGTCCTCTTTATGTGTATGCTTTCTTTTAAAAATAAAGACTGAAATTAAATACTGCTATGGCTTAAAGGGATCTGTATTAATAATTTCATTTGGATTCTATTGTTTTGGCATTTGATTTTTCTTATATAACTCAGGTATGCCTCTGGATCCAGAACTACTTTCAGAACATCCTATAACATCCCTGCTTAGAAGGTGAAATTAACATTACAGTGGATGCACCAAATTTGTGTCTTCTACATCTTGAGACAAAATTGTTAAGGTTCCATATGCTCATAATTTGTGGATTTTGTTCTCAAAAGCTACACATTGAACTTTGTTAGTAAGACTTTGATACATTTTAATAATCTTCTAAGCAAGAACCAATGATCCAGTGGTCCATGTTGCACCCTAACCAGCAGGAGAGATTCTGGCGTCATCTCAGCTCTGAGCATTGACCGAGTTAAACACATTGCATGGCCTCTGTCTCTCTCTCACTCACTGGTAAATGAAGAATGTGGGGGCATCGACCGGCCGCTTTTCTGATATGGGAATCCATCAGTATAGGCAATGAAGAGCTGGACAGAGCCACTATTACTACTGCAGCTACTGGAGACAGACACAGTAGATCTATATAGAACAAGACAGAACGAGAGATAGAAAGAGAGAGAGAGAGAGAGAGAGAGAGAGAGAGAGAGAGAGAGAGAGAGAGAGAGAGAGAGAGAGAGAGAGAGAGAGAGAGAGAGAGAGAGAGAGAGAGAGAGAGAGAGAGAGAGAGAGAGAGAGAATAACTCTACCGGGGGTTTATAGCCAAAATTTATTTATGGCTCTCTGTGGTGAAATTGACCATACATCCTTAAGTGTGCATTGATAGCCAAGGACAAAACACTTAACAATAGTGTTCTAATACAGGACTGAATGTATAATTTAATTGACTGTTACAACAATAAGATTTAGCTCCAAGGTTTAAAGATCTCTGAAACACATACAGCAGTCTAACATTGTAGTCATCATTGGGATTTTTAGTCCCCTGCAAATATATATATATAAAATGTTTAGCCTTGAAAAATATTGATCACTGTCGACAATTATGTCGTGAGGCTGACAAACAGATTTTGATTGATATTTTGTGGTATCTGGAGTCTTTTCTCATTTGGATCTCTTGAAGTCTCTACAACATTTTTTTTTTTTTATAAACAGTGTTTACCTGCATGATTCTTGTTTACATTTAAGGATATAGATTTTCACTTCTGGTTCTGGAGTACCTTGGCACTGCACATTTTGGATATCTCCACCTATCTGGCACATTTAGTTCCTACTTGGTGCCTCAACTAATATCAAGTGTATTAAATAAGGTATGCATCTAAAATGTGCAATGCTGGAGTACCCAGATTGAAAACTACTGTTTTAAATTATCATTTGGGTGCTCAACATTCTGCAGGAAGGTAGCTCTCCAGGAGCAGAACTGAGCATGCAATTATGCTAATTATTGTGGTTTAGAAAACATCTCAGCAACATGATTTTCTCAGTAGATCAATGTTTGAGCGAAAATGCAATTACATTCCCCTGTAGAGCAAAAGCAAAGTACAAATAAATGCTTGGGATATTAATGATTGCCTAAAATATTAAATGAAATTGCACAAATGTTTTTTTTTCACCTTGTAGTGAACATACCACAGCACTATTGTTTGAAATTGTGTTATTAATAGGTTATAATAATCAGAATTTCTGCCCTTTGTGTTTCTACAACAACGTTTATGAGCTCTCCAAAGTGAATAATGATGTGAACCAGGTAATTGGGTGCTTTGTTACCAATATAACATATCCAAATAAAAAGATATAGGCTCTTTGAAGGACTGAATAATGAACTGAATTTCAGTGATATTTCTGAAATATTTGGGTTTTTACTATAATCTAAGCCCACATTTCAGAAGAGTAAATCCAGTTTTACTCTTGTGCAGATCCATTTACTATTCTTCATTTTTTTTTTAAACAAATCTTATTAAAATGATAATGCTGTGAAAGATAACATTTTTGGAAGATGTTCTCAGCTATATAAGGAGGTTGCAAATTTGACTCAAGTATGACTATGAGCAAAAATATCTGTTTCTTGAGTTAGCCCTGATCAAGCCTGCTTTGGAGACAAGAACTTCACCTGTAATACATAGGAGGAGAAAACCTGAAGTAGAAGCCTATCCCAGATATAACTTGGCTGCCATGGTAACAGAAAATGTAGGCCTACAGAATAAGCTGTGTTGAATGAAAGGCTATAAATGAAGACATGCACTTCAATAATATATGCTAAGCCAGACCTGTTCTATAACAATAAAACGGTATTCGTCTTGAATAAATTACAACGGACTTTGTTTTTTTTTTTTTTTTTTGTTTTTTTTGCGCAAGTGACGTTACTTTGTTTCTTCAAACTGGACTCACTTTCTCCGGTGCACCGTAAATAACGCTGATAGACGCCAGCGGAATATGACTTTCACACACCCGATTGATTTAATGTGACCTCTACTTTCTTAATACTACTGGATGCCTATTTAACCAGATGAAGGCTCAGATTGTCCCATACACTTGTGCATTAATTCCCCATTCATCATCATTAGGCAGTGAGCGGTCCATTCACGCCTCGATCTGCCTGCTGTAAATTAGAACGTAAACAGGCTTTTAAACAATCGCCGCCTTGAGATGCGCTCTAACGGACAGATGCGCGGTACCGCCCCTGCCTTTGGAGTATTGTCGCTCCAGAAAAAAAGGAAACGAGATGTCGAATCTTATTCTCACAATACAGTCATCCAGATCTTTAACACTATTTTTTTCATAGATTTAGTAGGCTACTGTTGGTGTGTATTGTGATCATCTGACTGTTTTCATTCATTAGCTAGGGCCTATACGTTAAGATGATGGATATGTCAAAAGAACAGATCAGATAACAGATTAATTAGTCCGAAGGCTGAAAGTAAGATAATTCTACTTGCATAAGGACTGAAAATAACTATATGAACAGACAGTTTTTATTTATTTATTTTTTATCCCACATGCTCATTGGTCCAAGTAAACCGGCGTTGGGTACGCGCATAAAATGTCACATTTTAAGTATCAAACAAGCTGAAACGTATTAGACGGTGGTGAACTATCAGCCCCATGTGGCATTTATATTTTCTTCCCTCTATTATTAATTGTCAATTTAGTCGTTGGCCATTTCTTTCGCCTTTGGTAATTTAATGTAACAAGCGGACATAAATCCGACTTTGAGTTAACGGCTCTGGTTTAAATGGCATATTATTCCAAACATATGCATTTTAATCAACTTGGTCACACTTACAAGAACTGCTTCTAATAAGGCCATCAATCACGTGCGCAACCAGGACCTTCTGGTGGGGGGCTCGTGTGTGGGAGGAGGTAAATTGTTTGGGCAAGCGATCACAAGCAATTGTTGACATTTTGTTTGTAACATAGCAGATGAAAAGAACTATTAAAAATGGAAACACCTCTTTTCAAACTATGCTTTTAGTTAAAAGTGCCTGAACATGCTATAGCTAGCCAATTCACGGTTAACTGAAAAACAAATAAACAAGATTTATTATAATAAAATTATTAGCTCTAATAAATAGCTTTCTATTCAATAACTGCAATTCTGAAAATTGGAATGTATTTACTTTGTCTATTTGTTTTTCGTTCTGCATGCTGGTAGAGGGTAGTCTTTTTTAATCTTTTATTTATTTATTTATTTTCATTTTTTAATATATTCTAGTTTCTCCTTTGGCAGTTCGACATGTGATGGTTAGACACAATATTCAACCTTCTCTATTTATGTCCAGAAAGCTTCAATTTGCCGCTCCAGGTGCCACAATTACGCGGACAACCCAGCTAATTAACGTGAGTTGATTGGTGAGGCATCATCGATCTTTCTGCATTCCAATATTTCTACAAGACATTCAATTCCAATTTTTCTATTAACAGCGCCGGAATATGGCTTGTACTAACGGTGCCCAGGGACTACTTAACAGCTCGTTCAGATCAAGAGGTCCAGTTACGTCCAAGCTATTAGATCATTTCAATGTTTCAGATGAAAATAGAGGCCATATAAGAGATAAAGGTGACCATTTATTTTGATTTTTTTATTTGAGAGCAATACTTTGTGTACTAAGATTGCTGCTGTCGTACTTTTATTGTCGTATAGGCCTACTTGTCAGTTTTTATTCAAGTTCATTCTCAGATTCTTCACATCCGACTGATTTGGCGCTTGTCTTTCAGAAAGTCTAGAAAGATACATTTGTGAATAAAATTAATTAACTTACAAATCTTCGAAGAAAGTAGGTTATTACTTACAGTGTTCCATCACTAATAGCCTATCAAATCTTTTCAAATTATACCTTTGGCGTTTTAAGAATAAACATTAGTCACTCGTCACTTTTCGTTTGAAATAGTTTATTATGAAATTCAGTTTAATCAGAACACGACTGACCCATTTTTCGCGCATTTTCCACAACGAAGTCAACCTAACTGAGCAGAATAGGTAACTATACATTAAATAAAACGATGTAAGAATTCAAAATACATAAATGTAAAAACATTATGGTCAATAAATCAATAAATAATGCCACCTCTGATGATGTCCATAAATAGCGGGATTTACCATTTTAACTGAGTGTATGATTTTTGTATTGTGTGTCTCAGAGTGAAGGTGAAGCCGACAGCAAGGCCGGGAAGAGACGGTACGGGATGGTATTCAGCTGACGGTATGCGGGCAAGACAGGCATCTCTGGCTCGCCCCAATTTGCCGCATGTGATTGTCCAATGGATCTCTAGCGCATGTTCTCCCGTCAAGCCAGCAAGCCTCGCATGGAGCTTCTTAATCCGCTCCCCTGGCGCCTTGTTACCGGTTTGGCAGACAAGTCTCTGAGCGTGCAGCATTATCATTAATTCAACATTCAAAAATGCTCCCTTCCGAATACATCACTCCTTAATTTCCCTCGCATCTGCACATTTCGGTGTGCTACCGGGACCGGGTGTTCGTGGAGGAGGAATAATGAGCCAACCGTGCTCGGTTAACAAATCCCCTTGTTAAAAATCTAGATGAAAAACATCCTTTTAATGTGAAAGAAACTGCATGTGGGTCAATTTGTTTGGTTATGAAAGAGTATAAATTATCATAGATTTTTGCGCTATCCTTCAGTCATTTTTTTTTTTTTTTTACAAATACATTTCCTTGTCTCCTTTGTCACATTTTTGTTTATAGGGTGTAGCATACTTAAATGTATTTGAGTTAATATGATATCTCTGTTATCAGTATCTAATTTCTCCAAATATTATTTAAAAGTCCGTGGCCTGACAGTGTTTAATTAAGACTCCGTCTGCACAACATATAGCTTCTTAACTGGAAAACATCCACAGTTTCGAAACCTTAACTAAAGCAGATTGCTTTTGTGTTGTGCAAGCTGCTTTGAGTAGTTCATGCGTTGACTTATTAAATACTGCCAAAGTGCCCAAAACTGATCCGGATATAGTACCCGAAGAATCCATGGCTTCTTGCTGTCGTCTTATCTGGTTAGTGGCACTTCCTCCCTCTGATCCAAAGATACTGAAGATGATTTGCTGATGACTGCTGGTGAGAACGTGAGGAAGGCCTCAGTCCTGGTCGTGGGCGAACACGAGAAGTCTGCGTTGTTGGACCTATGTGGGAGCCCGTTTGACTGACTGGCAGCGTGACAGGCAAGGCAGGAGCATGGGCTTCCCCCAGGACCAAGCCCATGACCCGGGCTGGGGTACAGTGATGGGTGTCTGAAGGCGCACAGTAGCTCGGGACGCGGGTATGGATGTGAAAGCACCCGAAAACTGTCCAGCGAGCGCAGAGGATTGGAGAATGGACCCCCGGTAGCAGAGGCTGAACTTGCAGCCACACCGCTGAGTGGAGAGTAGTAAGGTAAAGGAAGATGAGATTGAAATGGATAGGGCAGGCTGCCCGTGGCTGCAGCATGGCTCATCATATAGGTGTAAAAGGCGGGATCGGCAGGATGCGGCCAAGTCATAGCCAGTCGCTGTCTCTTGTCCTTCATGCGACGGTTCTGAAACCAAACCTGTAACCAAAAGCAACAAAGTACGCATAAAATAATAGCAAAGACTGAGGCCTAGTACATTTAATTTGGATAAGCAATAAACCTAGAGGAATGCTCCAATAATTAAATATTCAAATAACAGGTATGATGCATATTTTGAATTGTGATCGTTTCATAATATTGTAATTTTAAACAATTACAATCGTTTGATAAGCCTATCCGCATTGAGTGATTGGAGCTATCTTGGCAAGGTTTTTATAATCAATCAGGTTACCTTTTTCAACACACACACACACACACACACACACACACACACACACACACACACACACACACACACACACACACACACACACACACACACACACACACACACACACACACACACACATCTATATATATAATAGACGTAAAATAGAATCGGAGGCACAATGTAATACCTTTATTGTTGTTTCCGGTAAATTTAAGGCAGCCGCCAACTCGCACCTACGTGGCCTGGATACGTAATTTTCCCGGTAAAACTCTTTTTCCAGTCGTGCTATCTGCTCCCTCGTGAATGCTGTTCGATACCTTCGCATCTGGTCAGAACCATAGCTGAGAGACCCGGGGCCTGAGCCCATCTTGCTGTCCACACCGACTTCTTTACTGTGGTTCGGCGAGCCCATCGCCAGTCCTTACAGAAAATAAACATTAGTGATTTTAGGACTTACCTCCATTGCACACACACACACACACACACACACACACAATAAATAAATAAGATGCGTCTGAATTAAATTTTATATTTTTAATATTACTGAATGATTTCGTACAAGTAGGCCTACATAAATAATAGCGCAAAACAAACAAACAAAAAACATAACAGGTTTCAAGACTGCATGTTTTATTAGCTTTTCTCTATCAATATCCATTGAAGAAAAGCTAATAAAACATGCACTCTCAGTCTCTGAAGATATAGCCTAATAATAAAAATATAGACTAAACAAATGCCCGGCTTTGATACTGCATTTAATTTGAATTAATGTGCACTTTAGAGGAAACTTATCTGAATAATTCCTTTGTTGATTATGCATACTTAAAAATAAACCAATAAATAAATAAATAAACAGAAATATCCCTCCTTTATTTTTGCGCAATTTCTTTAAAAAATGTTTAATAGTATTAAATAGTTTGAATTGAGAGACTCCGTAAGAATTTTAAAGTACGCATTATGATATATTTAAATATTAAATTAAATGAAAATGAAAAAAGTGAATGAGATGTTGGAGACTGTTGTAAGATGACAACTTGTTAAAGCTAGACAACACCCCAGGTGGCCTTGTAATTGACTCGTTAATTCAAAACGCTTGCAATAACGTAACAGGAGCTGACAATCGAACGCGCTCTCAAGCAGTGCTGATCGATTCAACTTGGCAATATGGTCGCGTGTATTCTCACTCAGCGAGAATTTACAAACAGGAGAAGAAAATGTGGATAAATAAATGCACATAAAACAAGAATACGTAGTTGTTTACCTTGCCCACTCGGGTAATCCATGCTCTCTGGGGTACAGCTGACATCTATTTCCTCGTAGAGGTCTGATTCCGCATCTGAGCTGCTGGCCTCTTTGTTGGGAATGTCTGACAGGTCTCTGTCTGGTGCGGAGGGCTTGCTAGCAAGTGTCACATCTCCGTACTTAGCGCTACGGTGTCCCTTTGTCGCGTCATCCACTAGGCTTTGCGAATAAGGCACTGGACTTAGTCTGTTCTGGTTAATCGGTTTGTCCGGTAACTTGCGCATGGGGTCTCCAGTAGCTTCCGTCAAATTAGAGCCTGTTTTGGCAGACAGTGTGCCAACCTGACCACCGTCGGCGCGCATCAGCATGTCCTTAGCGCTGTCCATAACCGTTAGACGAGAGCAGAGGACCAGATCTCCCGGAGCTTGGTAAGACAGTTTGGAGCAGCAAACGCAGACGAGGAGCTGTGCGATGCGAGCGCCAGAGAGTGCTGCACGAACTCTGGGAGGGATCACCATTGCCCTCTCTCTCCTCACGCGCTGTCATTGTTAATAGGGCAGTCGTCATAATAGAAGGCTCAGTGACGCCACGCGTCGATTTAGAGTGAATAAACAGAGCAGGAGAGTAAACTAGCAGAGACAGAGGTGAAGTCAAGGCTACATCACCATTTAAATACTAGAAGCGTGAAAGATGCACCAATTTTAACTTTTTAACACGTTTAAATTACAAGATGTTCGCACTTTATGATTATGAGTCATAATAATAAACTGTTTGACTCAGCAGTGTTCATATATTTCCCATATAAATGTCATAATTTTATTTAATGCGTATGTTTTTATTATGTTAATTAAAATTCTCATCCAATATAATGTCAATGAGATGACAGACATTATGTCAATGCCATTTTTGTTTCACTGAACTCAGATAATTTGGTTAAATAACTTCACACAAGAGAAGAAAGTGTGGTTCGTGGCTTTTGATGGATTAAAAAAAAGCTAATGTCCATTAACGAGGGCAGTCAAGGTTTGAATAATGTGATAGAACGCAGATATGGTAAAACCCTATCTATTATCTCCCTGTCTTAAGCCCACTTGGATAGGAAGGAGTCATAATGGCAGCCTTTCGGAATATATTAGCACATGTTCTTCGCCGATCAACACAGTCAGTGCGCGTTGGAAGACGTCAGACTGAATGGGAATATTCCAAAGATGAGGAGGGCTGTCTCTCTGCCTGCGGCGTAATTTGAAGTGTACAAGTTCCATCCTTTCTACAGCGCACCATCTCAGTCACGCTCTCTTCCCTTCGCTCTTTCTCCCGCCCTAACTCGATCTTCCAAAGTGGTGTCAAGTAAAGTGCAAAAAGGTCAGGTCCCAGTGACCAGGAGTAAGAATAACAGGGTATTTGACATTTAATTAGATTTGTTTGAGCCGCGCCAACAATGCATATACCCACACCCCCCTACTGGCGGGAAGCAGCTGTCCAGTTTTATTTCTGGAATGTTTAAATTTAAACTCTCTAGGTGTCAGATGATTAGACTCAATATTCACAATTATTAAAACCTTTCTTTCCCAATAGTATAATAATTTAACTTATTCTAATATCAAATGAACCACAATAACAAATAATTAATATATTGGTCTTCGAATCCTGTCCATTATTACAAAACGCAAATGAGTTCCCTGTATGATTAAATTGTTATTATTAATGTTGCATCTATCATGTTGTTTATATTCTTCAAAGCGTTTTCTTTATAAATCTTAGATTCTATTGTCGTGTTTTATTTCTGAATCATTTTGATCTGCATGTCTCTCACTAGTTGAAAGCATGATACTGAAATGGACAAAGTTCAAAATCCTGTTCTGTCTCTTGGTCATTGACAAAACCAACACTTTAATAGCGAGGCTTACGAGTTTCGGGCTCCAGGAGACGAGTCTGTCGGGTATATTATATAGGCTGCAAAGATAACCCTGCGCACTGCTTGCTTTCAGGGAGGAGGCCGCTCCCTCATCCTCTTTGATGTCGGATTTCGGGCAGTAAAAATTCGCAACAAAGCTCTGGTGAAGTTCACTAGCTTTAAAGAATATGGCCTCAGTAGTTTTAAACTTGATATTACTTCTCAAACCAAATGGCTTTCATCGTTTTTGGTGGCGTAATATAGCCTGCAACTGTGTGGCTTTTCCTTATAACATCGTTGCTACATTACAGAGGCAGCAATAAGATCATAACCTACTGGGATGTAGGCTAATTAGCTCGACTTATCTTAATTGCACATAAACCACCCATCTCTAAAAGAAAACATGTAGGCTAGACGACATTTTTTTCAAAAATGCCAAATGTTTTTATTAAAATACATTATTTCATTTTAATTAAGATAATTAAAATAATTCACAAGGTCATTAAAATATACAGGCCCAAGTGACCATACCAGGTTAAGAGGTGGTTAGTATTTTATGATGTTTGCAATGTTTTGCGTTTCAAAGGCTTTGAAAAATAACAGTGGTTATTGTCTTTGTGATTATTATCTTGTATGCAGTTCAGTCTTGGTTTCGCATCAGTCTTCTTCCACGTTCTCTCCTCTAGTTTAGCGTATGGGAAATCCGGGGATGTTTTACAAGCGCTTCTACACATAACCGCATTGAGCGGATAGGACGCGCATGTTGTGGAATGACGTCAGACGCTCTATTTGTGTGGCCGCGGTGACAGTTCTCTGAATCATCAAAGCTGTCCTCGTGCGCCCTCGCCTGTTAGGAAAGATAAGAGCACTACAGAACTCTCTCTCTCTCTCTCTCTCTCTCTCTCTCTCTCTCGGTGTTCAATTATAGTGTTCTTTATTGACAAGGAAAAACTGTATAGCTTACAATGAGAACCTGTGAAATATACAAAAACAATACATTTACCGTAAAATAATGATAGCGCAAATAAAAAAGTAATGATAGATAGTACTAGGTCCTGTTTTCAATTCTAAGAATTAAAGAAATATTAATTGCACAGGTAATTTAGCAATTCAAGACTAATTGCATTATAACGGGAAATGGAGACAGATGGTGACAGACTGTCCCATATTGACAGACACATACTATCACACAACAGTGCTTGTGTTTCCCTAGATAGTTGCTCACTGTAAGATTGTCAAATGTGCAATCTATTTGTTTAACATTTCCTGGATAATTCTGTAATTTGTGAATTTTGGCAGAACAATAGGTTGGTTACACTATTTTAAGGTGATAGTTACACATTACTCCATGTACTTACCCATGTAACTAACCCGAATCCAAACCCTAGCCCCATAACCATAACTCTATAATAACTACATGCAGTTAATTAATATTATGCAGTACTATTTGAGTAAGTACAATGTTGTGTAACCAATTGGGCTCTGTCTGTTTTGATTGCAGTGTGGGCATGTCCATTTCTAGTGAAGATGTGTGCAGTGTCAGTGTGGTTAGTAGATGTTAGTGACAAACCGGGGCACTAACATGCATTCGCTCTCTTGGTGTTGCAGAGCTATATAATTTTAGAGGTTTCCATGATGTCATATTCTTTCCTCAAACATGGACCTTTTTATGGCTTACAAAAAGATATTTAGCCTAAGTATTAATGCAACAAGTTGTCTTTTGGCCATGCTAATAAATATCAAGTCTCTCAACAAGAGGTGCAGTCCGATCTTCAAGGTCATAGAGATTTCAAATCAAACCTAAATTGCATAAAATTCTGTCAACAGAACAATTTTATTTGACTAAATGAATGAATATGTTTGGCCTCAAACGTGGACCCTGGTTCGCATTCTTTGTGTCTCATCTTGTGTACATTCCTGCACCACCAATAAACCTTTTTGTGGGCGGTATAGGCGTCCTTGAACTTTAAACAATCATATATTTGTAATTGTATAGTAGAAAGTACATGCTGCATCTGTACATTTTTGTACAACCAAGTCTTTAAATTCAATGGTCAATTCCACAAATTGTTGATTCAGTTATATCGATGAGTTTGAGGCTAGGCCTGTTTACATTTGTTTAATAAATTCATGTGCGCTGCTATTTGATATTCTGACATTTTATCACAATTATTATCCCCAGTTATATAGTAATGATGATTCTCACATTCTTAAATTAAAGCAAATCATTAACGATATAAATTTTAACACGTTAAAACGTTAACACGATAAAAATCGTATCTTTACAAATGTATGTAAATATTCCCAATTCCATTTTTTTTTTTTTTTTTTTTTTTTTTTGCCACCAAGCTTACTTAATATCCGTTAAGTAAGGATATAAAGGAATCCGTTAATATCCGTTATCCATCTGTTTTGACGTTTGTATTCACCTTCAGTGTGGAACTGATGTACCATGATAGGCCCAGTAAGTAATAAGTCAATAGCCTAATATTTAAACTCTTATCGGTATTTTATTGATCAGACTACATCATTTCTCTTTCAATGTCGTCACTCGATGGCCCCCATCTTAGTGTTTCCTTCATGGTTGATTAACAGGTTGATTTAAGTTATCTATTATCAGTAGAATCGGCTCACTTAAATCAACTTGCTGTCTAGTTTCTTGTGGTTTCTTCTTGATGGGATTAAATAGCATAGTGGATTCATATGATGTTGCGGTTTCTGTAATTCCGGTGTGAGCGCAGATCAGAGAGGAAGTTTAGGCCTTGTCGCGCGTTGACTGCACCAGATCCGCCCATAGAGCTTACCAAACTTCCGCTAGAAGTTTAACAACTGTGCCCAACTTGAACTTGACCATGACGCGCAGAGAATGTAGTCTCCACTACAACTCCACTTTCCCACTTTATAAATGTTCTTTAAATATTCAGTGTTAACAGAAATAGGTAGTAATTTAATACTTTTTTAACACAAAAACATATTCTAAATTAAATGAAAAACAAACAAACACCCTCTGTAGTGATCCAGTGGCGACTATGTGCACGTGCACAGTGGTTTCCATTTATCATAGTATCATTTAGTTTTTGGGAATCTGTCCAAATTGAATACGTATCCGAAATCTCACTGGCCGTTTATGTGAGTTAAATTCATTTTAAGATATTCATCGACTGTCTCTGATATGTTTGTATCGCTTTGTGTTATGAAATTTGTATTTGATAAATGCTTTGAATTTGTCTTTAGCTCAAACGCTAATTTTGTGTAGGCCTATATGAACGACAGTTGTAAATAATCCATGTGGATAAACACATACAAGACTAATCGAAATTTACAGAAGTCTTCCTAATTTTACTGAAAACGTTGAAGGAAATTTAACGCTGATTAAAAATGAGAGCGTGGGGAGTATGAGTAATACATAGCCTATCTTTTATATCACAAAATGTGAAGTTATGGAGTTATGTGAAAATGTGAAAGTTATGAAGGCTATGCAATATAAACAATGTGATATATGCTACTGTATATGTATATTATATTACACAATATGATATCACAAGGGTTATTTTCAAGGCCTTCCATTATTTGGACCTGACAACGACAACTGTTAACTCGACGAACGTGTGTTAAACTGTGAAATGTCTTTTTTATTCAAATGTCTTATAGCCTAACTAAGATGCGCCATCAAGGTGTCATATACAAATTCTGGTTTAATCAATATTTAAAATAGGAAACAATATCAATAAACAAAACATATTAAATAAACATAACAACTGATTTTTTTAATTTGTAACCTAGTGTTCAGTTCATTCATAAGTCAGATAAAATAGAGCATTTGCTGTGGATGAATTTATGTTGTGCATCATCGATTATTTCGTTTAAAGCATTCGTTAAAACATAATTTGTACATGTGCAACAAAGCAACTGAGATACAACTTGTAAAAGTAAAGGCAGCATATTCACATTTTCTAATCGAGAAAATACTTATTTTTGCCTTATGCAATGAACCATTATTTAACATCATTTCTGTTTGTTCATTTTTACTGAATGTAATACACAAAAAAGAAATGTTAACCCACCGATAATGTTTGATGATTGAGCAATGTTCAATGCTATGCAATGCACTTTATTTCTCAAAGCGAATCCACAGCTAAATATTAAAATAAATGTAGGTTCCTATCATTTTTGAAAAATTTCCCAGATGATAAACGCATAATCCCATATTCGCATTATTCCCATATTCATATCGTTACATTTTGTTATTTTCTAATTATCATTATAAAAACATTTATATATTTTTTTTACATATTCCGTGCAATAGAGTTCGAGGCCAACAAGCTGAAATGCACGTTAAACAAAATATTTTACTAAAATATTATTTTGATCTACAAATCAGCCTTTCGACGTTAACTATACATTTTGTTGACTAAACAATAAATATCCCAAAACATGTGGTGGGAGTAGAATTCATTGTATGATATAAAATATACATTAATACCTCATAATCTTCTTGCAGACGCTTATAATCACAAACGTGTTATACATTATTCTTAGTCAACACAATCTTGCTCAGTGCTACCCTTCCTAAAACCCCACATTATTATTTAACCTTTTAAAATGTTCTAACAAATTATCAGTTTCAGTTCACTATATACGTGAAATCACAGTAAGATATTCGTTTTAAATAGCCTACTACTAGTAGTAGTCTTACTACTAGGCTACTTGGTTACTACTATTACTACTACTACTACTACTACTACTACTACTACTACTACTACTAATAATAATAATAATAATAATAATAATAATAATAATAATGTTGTCCGTGCTGTGTGTTTCTCTGGACAAAAAGTCTGAATGAGTATTCTGCAGGTTCTTGTTGTTAAGGTTCAAACGTCGTCGGATAAAGACAAGATACGTCCACTTTTAAATCATTGCATTGTCATCATATTAATACATTAGTTCATTACAGCGCGTTGAGCATATGGAATAATCCGGAAATTTAAGGAATTACATAAATATGTAATTATATATATTCTCACCATAATAGTTACTTACGTATAGGCTATTCTTATTTTGTCTGCGAAAAAAGCACGGAAAATGTTTCGGATGACGCGATAGTGTAGTTTATGCCATCAAACACGTAATGTACTGTTTGCTTTTTATAAATACAAAATAAGCTTAGTTTACACATTGGGAAGGAATTACACTTAAAAAAACATGTTTTTTCTAAATATGAAGAATTACATTCAATACATTTTCGCGCGCTCTGGACTGCAAATTCATAGGGTTATTGTTCGAAATTTCTGAAGAATATTTTTCATGCAACATCAGAAACAAATTGTAATTTGTCCCTGCATTCGAGTATCTAGAAAACACTCCGTATACGCACGTATATTTAGTTTTTCAACCTTCTTACCTAAATACATGGTTTTCTTCAGAAAACAGCTGCAAATAACCCACGTCTAGTTGGTTAAAATACAAAATCGAAAGGAACTCGTATTCAATTTGCTATATTCATTCTCCACAGTTTCACTAACATTTGTGATACAAAGTGGCTGGCCAGTAAATGGCTTCTGTGACGTATCTCATTCACCAAAGATGTCTCACCATTCGACTCTTCTCTTTTGTAAGCTTTGAGACTGGCCATCAAAGTCTGAATAGGCCAACAGGCACAGTGTCGCGGCCAGACGGCAACTTTCAACTTGACCTTGGCCTGCAGACGCGTCAGCCCCGCACGTAAAATGCACAGACGAATACAGGGGGTGTTCTCTGTCTCCGCATCTTGTAAACAAAACGGAAGCCGTCGCAGCAGGACTTCATGCCACGTTCAAAAATTGGACCTTTTTCTTTAACTGCCATCACTTGCAACCAATTTTAAGTATAGTGAAAATAACCTGTAGATTTCGTTGTTAACCGTAAAAAGGCACACCTAGCTTGCTTTAGCACACACTTGTATTGCTTCATAAGACGTTCAATGCTTAAATTTTGATGAATAAATGTAGCCTGTTGTTTGAGGATGTAGAAATTATTCGAAAATTTAGAGAGTAACATTTTTTGGACGATGATGTAGGGCTACTTTTCTAACCTCTTTATTAGCCTAGTTAAAACAAGGCACATAATTAATTTTTTAATTGTATTTAGTGTGTTTTCTGTTTAAATCTTAATCTTCAAATTGATGGCAGGGCCACCAAGGGCTGAACAGTGGCAGCAGCTCACAAATGGCTGTCGAAGGCTGTTTGGATGTTTGCTAAATTGACTGGAATCATCTAGTGCGCTTACAATTAGCTACACTATTCGTTCAATGTTTACACCAGCGCCCATGACTAATAGCAAAACAGTAATGAACCTTTTTGTTTTAGAGTTACAGTAAAGTGAATACAGGGGTGGAATCTCATGAAAGACCACAGCTGAATTTGCGATTTTCCGTTTATCTACCGTATCCATTCACCTTTTTAACATTTTTAATCGGGTGAAATCCTTTGACAAATAGTCATCTCACATCACGGCATTTTTGCTCGGTTTAATTGTTAGCACTTGAGGTGATTATCATCCTAGTTTACATATCACATGACCAGTTTTGAGCCAATCGAGACGTGATTCTGGATATGCGCAGGGTGCGTCAGAGTCGCTTGACTCTCGCGGAATCGACTGTCTCCTCTTTTTCAGTCTCGGGGCTTCTCAAAAAAGAGCCACACGTCTCAATGTCCGACGGGCTATGACAACGTCACTACTTCTCCGCCCGCGCTGGATTGACCCGGTCATGTTTCTCTATGATAACGGTGGCGGCTTGGACGACACCGGCAAGAATATGGAAGGGTTCACGGGAGGTAATTTCTCACCGAGCCCATGCAGGAATTTGATGGCTCACCCTGCCTCTCTTGCGCCCAGCGCAGCTTATCCGTCAAGCGAAGTGGCTGCTGCTGGAGCGGGTGAGCCTGGTAAGCAATGCAGCCCTTGTTCAGCCGTCCAGGGTTCAGCCAGCGCTTCAATTACATACGGATATTTCGGTGGCGGTGGATATTATCCTTGCCGAATGTCCCACCACCACGGGGGCGGTGGAGGTGTGAAGACATGCGCCCAATCCCCCGTATCTTCCTCACCTTACGGGGAAAAATACATGGACACGTCTGCTTCTACAGGCGAAGATTATGCCACTTCGCGCGCCAAGGAGTTTGCCTTCTACTCGAGCTACGCCTCGAGCCCGTATCAGCCGGTTCCGAGCTATCTGGATGTGCCTGTTGTCCAGGCAGTGAGCGGGCCTGCAGAACCCCGGCATGAGTCCTTATTACCAATGGAGAGTTACCAACCGTGGGCTATCACAGCCAGTGGCTGGAACGGGCAGGTCTACTGCACCAAAGAGCAGCCACAGACGGGAAGCGTGTGGAAATCGTCTATACCAGGTAAGGCTATTGTCAGAGTAGTGCACAAAAGAAAAGAAAAGAAAAGAAAAGAAAAGAAAAGAAAAGAAAAGAAAAGAAAAGAAAAGAGAAGAAAAAAACATCTTACACAGTGTTACATTTCTACAGCGTATCAAAACGTGTTTATAATGCATCTATAACAAAGATTATAGTACTGTGCATTTATCCTTAAACACATTTCAATACTCGTATTACAATTTTCTTTTCAGAGGCAGTGTCTCATGGAGGGGCAGACGGCAGCTCTTTCCGCCGCGGGAGGAAGAAACGTGTTCCATACACCAAGGTGCAACTTAAGGAGCTTGAACGGGAGTATGCCGCCAACAAGTTTATCACCAAGGACAAACGCAGGCGGATATCCGCTCAGACCAACCTGTCTGAACGACAGGTCACTATCTGGTTCCAGAACCGAAGGGTAAAGGAGAAAAAAGTCGTCAACAAATTAAAAACCAGCAGTTAGCTTTGCTCTGTGTAAATGTAAGCGAACAATTTAAACAGTGATGGCCCCCACACACACACTCAAAGCTATTATAGACGTTTTAACGAATATTTGTTTTCATTGGACTACTGCTTTGAAGTGACCACTTTGGATCGAACAGGGATGATAGTGACGCGGTGCGTCATTTCTGCGCTGCAAACGGTGTATGGCCATATTCCCAACTCAGGACAAAGAGGGCCAAAAGATAAGTTGGTTTGTTGAGATTATTTACTGCTCACAAAAATATCTAATGAAGAGAAATACATTGGATATTTAAATTGTGATACTGTAATTCTTTAAAGTGTGGTACGACTTTTCTTTCACCACTCCCAGTGTCGATTATAATTGAAATTATACTTTGCTTGAAATCTCAAATTCATGAAATTTCGTATCATGCTGGAGAGGCATGGAGCCCGTAATTTGTCAGGGCCATGTACAATCTGTGGTCATATTTGGGCCAAACTAATATACACTATAAACTTACTGTGTGTTAAAGAGTACCATATGTGTGTTTTGTCGTTGTGTTGCGCAAAATCCGTCCTAATAAACCATTCTTAAGAAAAATATGTATGGCGACGTAATAATTTATACCCTTGTATTGCAACATCAAAGAACATGACAAAAATTAACCATTAAAATGGCAAAAATACAAAACTTGTACTTGAATTGTATTTAACACGCTGACTATGATCTTTGTGAATGCAACAGTTGATACAAGCAAGTAATTGACCTGTTGGATGGCATCCAAAACTTTATGGACTGTAAAAGAAGTATGTCTTCGTGAATATAGCCTACTATGATTTTCCCCCTGTCCGTAGGTTGTAACAAGAAGTGATGCACTCGGATTTGCTCTTGAGTTATGTAAAACTAAGTGGGTGCGTGCCTCAGCCGTGTGATAGAGCAATTGCGCCATCTTCTGATGTACATTTGTAAGTGAAGCAGCCGGCCTTAAAAAAAAAAAAAAAATTATATATATATATATATATATATATATATATATATATATATATATATATATATATATATATATATATATATATATATATATATATATATATATATATATTCAAATTAATAAACTGTAAAATGAAACATTTGTACAAATTGAATCCCACATAACGATCTGTTATGTATAAATGTACTTACTTTTGCCTGTCTTGGAGGTTATTTCCTACAGAGCGTATGTAGGCTATATTGGTTAATAATAGAAAATAAAAACAAGAAAGCAAATATGAACTCAAAATAAACAAGACAATATATACAAAAGAGCGATCACGTTAAAAATATTGTTTTTAACAACTGTATCATTAATATCTATAATGAAGTGTTGCCATCTTATTTTGAGATTGCTTGCATGTTTACGTTTTGCTTCTCGGTCAAGAAAATGAAGTGCTTATTTCATATACGATTGCATATTTATTTTAGGCTACATAGGCCTACATGAAACATTTAAGTTGCAGACTATTTGCTTCATTGAGACAGGTACTGGGACTTGTCGATAAGTGTTAAGTTGTGCAAATTACACATGCAGATTTGATACAAGGCTATATAACTAATTCCAAGAATATCGTGTGTTTATCAAGCCTCTGACGTTTTAAATCGCATCGAACCTATAGTTTAGGCAAATTGAAGCTAAACCAAAATTTGCTCTGCATATGCGCAATGGTATGCCCAGGCGTGATTTCTAATGACAAGGCAGAACGTGTAATTTAATTTAACGTAACGTTAAGTTTTATATTTCTTCAAATTATAGCTACATCTTTAAATAATAATAATATTAATAATAAAAAGATTTTGAATACATTTTGTTCTGCTGAATACATCTGCTGCTGAATCCTCTCGAATTGTGTTGTTATGCTCTGGGCTTTCTTTTTCTTTTTTGTTAGTATAGTATTTTTTATTTTATTTTTTTTTATTTTTTTATTTTTTTGAAGTAGTAGTTTGTTTATAGTCATGCCATGAGTAATTTTTAGATCAGGTTTCATGGGGTGTTACAGTTTTTTTTATGTGGCCAATAGGAGAAGCCACACGCACACACACAAACAGACATGCATGTAAAATGCTTTTTCATTTATTTGTTTTAGCTATCAAAAAGCTTTTTGTTTATGCAAAAAGTTGTGTTTTTACGTAAAAAAAAAAATATGATTATCTAAATTTAACAGGAATAATTTATATCATGATGCAACGCAGCGGTAAACTTTGAGTTCTGCTGAATCGTTATCACAGATACAATCGGTTAGTCTAGGCCAAAATAGTGTCTAGTGTCTAATAGTAATAGTGTCTAATTATACAAATATTTAAACCTTAATTGAACTCGTGATTGGCACATTTATATAAGTAAAAGTTTCCAAAAAGAACTGCTAACAACCTGGTGTTTAGACAACCAAATTGTCCTTATTTTGCAGCTAAATCTGCAACTAAAGTTTTTCCGTGTGCATGTAGGCATATTTTACAATCTCATGGTATGTAATTGTAATTGCTGGTCTGACGTTTTTTTCATTATTATTCAATGTAAATAAATATAGGCTACAAAGCTTCCAGGTTCTTTATTGTATGCATACCCATATTTATATTTATATAGCCTATTACATTATTTTCATAATTAGGTAATTGATCGGATTGTTGCGATTGCAATAAGACTTGATGCTGGTCCAAAGTCACGTTTCAATTTTCTGCGTCAGCTTTGTCTGTTGTGTTGACGTAATGTCTCAAGTGCGCGCACGTAGTCTCGAGAGAGTGAATGCATTTGAACCATTCACTAATCCTTTGATGAACAGTAAATCTGGTTTATGGCGCCATCTACAGAACAAAAATTAAACCGCACCTGCAAATCTTTTTTTTTTTTTTTTGTATTATTTTTATTTTTTTAAATAATTTTCTCTATGGATTTCGTTTTTTTTTCTCTCTGGAATTTTTAGTTGTCCGTTAGTGATCAGTCTGAATTTGATTGTATTGCTACGTCTTACAAAAGACCTGTTATAACCAGAAGTGATTTGTTTTAATAATTTTAATGTTTAATTTGTTCTATAAAATCATTTTACATGTCCGTATTGATAGAAAAACAAGAAAATGAAGAAAAAATATTTTAATACTTTGATAATTAAAGATATATTGCATTTCGTTTATAGGCCTAATTCGGCAGTACTCAAGCTGACTCAAACACCTGAATGTTTCATGAGAGAATGTCGGAATGTGTTGTGAGACAGATTTGTGAATGACCCGGTAAAATGGCGCGGGTTGGTTTTTCTCAGGTTTCATTCTGTAAGCCATTAGAAAGGGTTAAAACTCGGGGTGGTCGTCTAGACAATGAAAGCCAAGGCCACATACAATATCTCAAGTGTAGCTTTTTTTTTTAAATATGATAAAATAGGAAATAAACAAAACAAAACAAACAAACAAAAAAACAAAAACAAACATGCATTTTATATTTAATAACTGTTCCTTACTACTCTCCTATCAATGTGTTTGATGCAGAAATTCATGACGCAGCGTCATACAGAGATAGGCTTTTTTTTTTGTCATGCTTGCTCATTTACCACGCTCCTTTTCAAAACACGACTCAAATAAATAACATTATTGCTAAATAGCTCAATCAACACACTTCTAATGGTGAAGGAGATGGTATAAATATATAAATACAATAGAAGTCATAACTATAAACTCCAAATTCAAACAAATTATCCCATCACAGAAAAAAAAAAAAAAAAAACTGAAGTGCTAAAAACGTTATTTAGCCTAATTGATTTTGTTTTAGTCAAAATTCAGAACACAATACATTGTGTAACAAGTTATAACTCTTTCAGGTAATAGTTTATATTATCTTAAATTTTTCTTAAAAGTTATTTACAATGCGCGCGACTCTTAAAATCCCATATGTTTTTTGCTTTAACCCTTTTAAACAAATAG
The DNA here is from genome assembly GCA_018749465.1 of Paracanthobrama guichenoti. Classification (NCBI taxonomy): domain Eukaryota; kingdom Metazoa; phylum Chordata; class Actinopteri; order Cypriniformes; family Gobionidae; genus Paracanthobrama; species Paracanthobrama guichenoti. Next base: position 12,631,618 of record CM031961.1, on the reverse strand, counting down.
TTTATTTTGCAAAGGCCTACATGTTTTAGTCATTAATTTATTGCATTTTCAGTCAGTCCCTGAATTGTCGTGCACTTTTAAAACAATTTTCTTAGACAATATATATTTTTAAGTGTAAAAAAAAAAAATACAGGTTTTAAGCTGTCGCATACGCATCAACTTCAAACGTAGATAACAAAGGAGTTAATCAGTGAATTTGTTTTTAGGATGTTTGTGTAGCGCATGTTGCATGTCAAAAGTCGTTGTGGTTTACTTCCAAATAAGGTCCAAATCTTTTAGAATTATTACCATCTTGGTATTCTTTTTGAATATACAAAGTAAAGAAACGCCAAACGTCATTATTTTTATTATTTTCGTTATTTACAATTGTTTGACGACAATAAAAAGAAATTATTTTATTATTGTTGTTGTTAATTGTTGTGTACATTACAGTGTTGTTTTTAATCATTGTTTAAAATGTTTTCAAAATCATTGTTGTCATTTCAAACGAAATGATCGTTTACTGCATGCATTTCAACAAATAGGTATTTTACAAATAAGTAATTTGTAATCTAATTTGTGACTAATTGCAGACCATTCTGCGCCCGCATGCCCAACCAAAAAAGCAAAGGGCTCATTAACTGTTCTGCTGTGCTTGAGTAACACATTTGTGATTGCTCTTGCAATGTGTCGCTGAGGTTCTGATGGAGATTTCAATACAACGGAGAGTTTAGTAGCTAGTACTTAACATTATATTCACGGGGAATCGGCCACTCCATACAGTTCCATATCCAGTTTGGCTGCAAAAACATGTTTTTTGATTAGATTAAATATTATTTAGCTTCACAGTGATTATTCTTGAGGTAGGCATATTTATCATTACAGTTACTTAAAAATGGTATGGTGCTGCGAGTGGTTTAGGCCTATTATAGCTATTGTTGTTATGAAGTGGCATGTGTGTGAGAGACTGTACAATTTTTTTGGGAGTTTTCGTTCTTTTTATTCTCAAGTGCCTGTTTCCCCCTTGTCACGTTATATTTCTTTCTATCGTTCCCTTATGTGATAGCGACGTTTGTGAAACTCCATCCGGGGCATAGAGTGGCTTGCGTGGCGTTTGTTGTTCATTCTCTTTTTCAGACTTGCGCGGTGGGCGGTAGCCCGTCCCCCTCCCCGAACTTGAAGTCGACCCTGAGGGAGGGGGTGCGGGCCGCAACACCAGACTAGACATAGATACACTGTGGAAGAGAAAGCCAAAAGCGCAACACAATGACATAACGTTAGGCTGTATAATATCAAATTGATACAATCTGATACAAAGTTTAGGCCTATATAGCCTAATGATGGATAGGCCTATTAATGTCCATATGGCATTATATCCTGTTATAGTTATTATTTCAGTCCATGTTCCTGTTATTATAAATAGGCTATTATTTTGTCTAATCTCACCTTGCTCTGAAATTGTAGCGCCTCGCTATAGACTTGTTACTTACTTTTTGGAGTACAGAGAAATTGTTGTCTTTAGCTGAGGTATGCGTCAGTGCTACCCATTCATCTTGGTTGAGTAGTTATGTTAAAAAATAAAACGATCTAAAAGGGGGTCACACTACAGATCGTACAAATTTCATTAAAATCTCTGCTTCCCCATCGCAGGTTTCTGTTGTACTCGGATCCCAAATTACTGCTGAAACCTTCCCAGCACACGGCGCGGAATTTGTCATGAGTTGACGAAGAGGCGGAGCGTCTGGTCTCGGGGCCAGAGATTTTGTGTTTGTGTCATTCTACTATTTGTCATGAAGAATCTATATTGCTGGTGGTAATAGAATCGTATAATCATAATATCTAAAAAAGCCCGACAATCACGCCGTGCAAACACATGAACGTTGCACTAAACGAGGCTCATGTTACTCACCTCCCTCTGGGTTCCACAGAGGCATGTGGTATAGGGGATTAAGGGTAATGCGTTGTAGAAAAGCGAGGCCTTTACCGGCCTTATCCAGGTTTAAAACCTACGGTTAAACTCGTTTATTCTCGGGCCTTTCAAAAGTAAAAGAAAAAAAAAATGCTGTTTCTATACATATACTTAGAAGCTTGCCAAAACAAAATGTCACAAACATGATATATTAAAAAATATGGGGATTTTGTTAGGCCTATATAAAGTAAGGTACCGGTAGATATTGTTGAATTTTTGAATAAAAGTTTACATTATCTAGGCCCATCATTTATTTAGTAGACCTGTGTCAAAACCTTATATTCTCGTTAACGCACAAAGTGGCCGCGGTGATACACATCTGAAGGTTCGCTAGTCCTTTAGCCTATACATTAATTGGACTTGGAATGAGTATTGCAAAAAACTGAACAGAGAAGTAACCATCTGATTATTACAAATAATCGTGTTCAGATCTATATGCCTAATCATTAACGGTCAAATGTAATGCTATCACTGCTCGCATTTTGTTGTCAAATAACTTTATAATGACAACACAATAAAAATATGATTGAAAGACTGTAAGGTTTAGTGAACATCCTTCTAAATTCTGGATTACAGAAGCCATACACTTTTCTCAACAGCCTTTATATCAAAAGACGTGTTTGCTTTGTTTTGATGCCGTTTGTGGTATAATTGCTCGCTCGCATTCTGTGCTATAAGTCACAAAGAATGTGTTCCTGACTTATAAACTTGTAAGAATATAGAGTAGGCTACTCTGTGAAGACTTTATAGCTTATTTATTTTGTATAATTTTATTTAGAAAACAGTAATGCATCATAACGTCTATTTTTCAGTCTAAAATATATTCAAACATCCCTGTCAGTCGAACACAATCCTGATTATGTGTTCCGCCACCTTAACAGAGATTTTTAGTTTTATCTTCTCAAACTAGTTTTCGCAAACACATTACAAATTCATTCGTAATTCAGTCGAAACGGATAGCTTTCTTGTAGATACACAAACAGTGAGCGAGGATCTATCAATTTATTTTCTAGATCACGTGACCCTGGCCTCAGTTGGACTGGACAGAGATGGATTTCCACGTCATCTTACGTCTCAAAATTTCTGCCTCTAGATACCTCTACAACGCGGGTAAAGAGGCACGCGCACATGAGAGCATGTTGTGGGCGTTGCGTATAGGTCTCGCTAGCCCAAGCTAGAAGCTGCGCGGGTACAATGATGGATTTTGACGAGAGGGTTTCCGTTGGCTCCAACATGTATCTGCCCAGCTGCACTTATTACGTTCCGGGTGCTGATTTCTCCACGTTGCCCTCTTTCCTATCTCAAAGTCCGTCTTCTCGTCCTGTCACCTACTCTTACTCCTCTAACCTGCCTCAGGTACAGCATGTCAGGGAGGTTACATTCCGTGACTATGCTATTGAAGCGTCCGGTAAATGGCCTCACCGGGGTCCACTGGCTCAGTGCTATCCGTCGGAGGACATAGTACACAGGGAGTGTTTACCAGCGGCAACGACAGTTGGTGAAATGTTCCCCAAGAATAATGCATCTGCGTATTATCACTCTACATCGAACTCGACCTCAGCGCACAATTTCTACGGCAGTGTTGGAAGAAACGGGGTGCTTCCTCAAGCATTTGACCAGTTTTTCGACACCGCTTACGGCGGCTCGGACAGTGTAGCGAACAGCGACTATGCAGCGAGGGATAAAATGCACTCCAGCAAACAGCCAGCACCCGCGCCCGCGCCGGAGCAGGACTCCGAAGGAAAGGAGCGACAGGAGACTAGTAGCCCCGAATCTTCTTCCGGAAACAATGAGGAAAAGACTAGCGGTGCGAGCAGTAAGTGAGCTCAGCGAGACTGTCATGCGAGAAAGTTTGCAATCTTGCCGCTCCTGTTAAATTTTTATATGCTGTTTTATAAGCGTATAAGGTTTATAGAGGGCCTGAGATTTTCCCAACAAAACCTAGGCTACTTATAAACTGTGAGAATCACGTGCTTGGAATTGAAATTGGCCATGAAAAGACTCAAAGCTAGCGCAATTTTAACTTGAACTTTAAAATGCGTTTAAGTGGCCGCAGTGATTTCACAGGATTGCTTACAACAATCAGAGTAACAAGCTTCTCGTAGCCTGTCTCTGGTAATTCATGCATGTTTTTTCCACTGGTTTAAAAAGTAAGAATATGTATATATATATATATATATATATATATATATATATATATATATATATATATATATATATATATATATATATATATATATATATATATATTACAACGCTTTTGATAGAAAATGTAGTAAGTAGATTGAATGAAACGATTCGACTTATTGTTTTTGTATTTAATAATAACACTGACAACCATATTATTTGTATTATTAATGATAATATATAAATAATATAATATTATAACAATATATATTATATATAATATATATAATAGTAATAAATGACATATGCCTAATGTTCGTTTATATTTATACATTTTACAACCTCAATAACCTTATATAATATTTTATATATAATATTCTTGCCTTTTATAAACTAAACTGGCGATTATTTATAATCAGTTAATTCCTTCATTCATTCATTGTCTCTTAGGTGGACCCAGAGTTCGCAAGAAGAGATGTCCCTACACTAAATTTCAAATTCGGGAGCTCGAGAGGGAATTCTTCTTCAGCGTGTACATCAACAAAGAGAAACGACTTCAGCTCTCACGGATGCTTAACCTCACCGATCGCCAAGTGAAAATATGGTTCCAGAACCGGCGCATGAAGGAAAAGAAACTAAATCGGGACCGGTTACAATATTACAGTACCAACCCACTGCTCTAGGACAAGGAAATAACAACAGATACAAATATACAACAGCTGCAGTAATGATATCACATATGAGACGTTATATAGACTCTCAGCGGTTAACTTCAAGTTCGTGATAAGGCACCATTCACGTATATACAATTACAGAGAGCATAGATGGCATTTAAATTCACATAATTTAAGTACGGATTGTTTTATGCTCGTAATAGACAAAACGTAAACAATTTTGTGGCGAACAGAAATTATTGAATTATAAGCTCGTGATACACACTAAACAAGTAAGCTACTTCTATCATTGCTTTTATGATCCATTGCGGAGATTGAGTGCAAATGGCTGAAATATATTGGTCTAAAAAAAGAAAGACTTTTGACAGGCCATTCGTATGGCTTGTTAATTTGTGTGGAGGAATGTTGTACAGGTTGGCCTAATGACTTTGGTGTGGCCAAATAGAAGAAAAACTGCTAGAAGCAGACTGCTCCCAGTTTTATGCCCCCGAATTATTTATTTGATTTGCCAGCAAATGGAATTTCCACCATCGTTGTTAGTAAACTCTTTAAGCAATAACACTTTCTTCTACTGCCGTCTCGGGATTGTAAATGTAAACTCATTACAAGCAATTACGTACTGATTAGTCTATATTCTGATCTTCAAAAGTTTTCACTTGGTGCAAACTCTGAACAAAGGGACAATAAGCTCATTGACTGCACGGAAAACATGCAAACTCGCTGAATCTCATCCCAGTCATAAACAACATTTCATCTTCCGGTCATCTTTAAGAAGTGGACTCTTTCATTCTTTCATACTTAATAGCCACATAACTGTTTTTACAATAAAATTATTATTTGCCCATTTTCTACTACCGCGATGAACAATGGGGTTAAAATAAGATTTGGCCGATTGTAATCCAGAAAATAATCTGTTTAACATATATTTCCTAAATTAAATAACCAAAGAGGTACAACGTACATTTGTAGTACGCCGTTTTCTTATAATTGTGTACATATAGGCAACATTTTTTTTTTTTTGCATGAGCATAAAGATGCGCATTATGTGCATTTATGAAAAACAATGTTTTTTTGTTGTTTATTGTTGTTGTTTTTTTCTCAAGAACTCTCTCTGACCATGGGATAAAGCAATTGTTACCTGACGGTTTTACCGTCACAGTGCTTACAGTATTTGCAATGTTTATTACTCGTAGCGTTCATATATGGCAGCCTACGAACAATAAACTAAGTCAGAGGGAGAGAGAAACTAGAAAGTATAAGAGAGGGGGAGAGAAAGACTGAGCTTTATGGTTGCTTGCTGCAGAGCGACTTGGCCTGGCTGGCGCATCCTTTGAGGCGCTAAGGTATATCCGCCTAATTACGGGGACATCCTCCTTGTTGCTTCAGCAACACGACCATAAAAGCTGTCTGTGTCTGGAGCATTTGGGCAATTGCAGTGTGGTGCCATAAACTGTCTGAGAACCAAGGTTATTAGCCACGATTCCAAGGGGACAGAGGCAAAGCGATATGAAGGGCGGCTTTAAGAAGTGCTCGTGTACTTTCTGTTGTATTAATTTAACGCTATGTTTTGTTCCTGACGCGCGTTGTACTGTTTCATCTGTTTTATTTTTATTTAATTTTTATTTAAAAAAAAAAAAATCTGTCTTATATTTACTTCCAATGTAAACTGTTCCATCATGAGTAGGTTCAAACGGCCTCCATTGGGAGGCACTCGTGAGACCAATGTCATGGCCGTGGATCATCGACTGAACATTTGCAGACTGAAATCTTTGAAACGTCTTTGAAAAGCGATGATTTTGATGCTTTTATAAATGTGACATTTATATCTTATACTTACACTTACTTTCGCTCTCCTCTGACTTAGTTTATATATATATATATATATATATATATATATATATATATATATATATATATATATATATATATATATATATATATATATATATATTACATACCTACATAACTCTTTCTAAGTCTGTTCAGAGTCCAACTGGTTCGGCGAAACATACCAAATTCTTTGCAGGTGTTCCAACCGATCTCCTTAAATTCAGCAAGTCACTAAAACATTCCACGACGTTAACTGCCTGGATCAGAACACGCATTAAACGTCTACTGTTATTATTATATTAATATGATATTGTAAAATATGAAGGCATTAAACTTTCACTTTTACCACGGAATCAAAAATTTTATGGCAAATTAACTATGCTCCGTCGTATAAAAAAACACAAAAAAACACACAACAACAACATAAAGGATATACGAAATATATGCGTTTTCGCTTATATATTTAAGCAAAATTATTAGATGATTTTTTCAAAATGATTAGGCTAATTTATTGCCAGCTGTAATCAGTGATTTAGTGTGGCTTCAGAAATGACGTACATCGTCCATTCGAGCTTTCAACGATGATTGAACATTAACGGGAGAATATAAATGAGTAGGCTATGCTGTCTGCACATCTCTTTTTTTTCTCTCCCGTTGACAAATTGCATTATGTAATTTAAAATGGTGTTTGTAATTGTGATACATGATCGCGACTTTCCGCAAGAGGGATTCAGTAACATAATCCCTGAATGAAAAGTGGAGAGCAGGCGAACGGGTAGTATTACAGTGCATGTGGACTATTTGTCTCTGGTGCAAAATAAATGCTTCCGCTGATAGCAATAAAATGAGAGATTTTTGTTCTTGGGTTTCTCTTACAGCGAACTCGATCTTGGGAATAAAGAAACGTGCAAAGGGGCTGAGTTAATCTGATATTTAAACTTTGGTAGGCAGGCCTATAACTAAAAGATCTATCAAAGATAAGATTTAGATCGACTAATATTAAAAATGAATAGTTCAAAACTGTTATACTGAACTGAAATACTGAAAGACTGAAATAGCAATGCCTGTATGTGCATGTTTGTCCCCAAACTAAGCCTACTTGATTGTTAGACCTATTTATTTTCCATAGTCTGCACTAACCACTCATTACAGCTACGACACATTATCCAGAGGTTAGTGTCTTAAGCTGGTGTATTGTCTGTACTTAAGAGAAACAATAAAATAATAATAATAAAATGTATATAGGCCTAACCCTATCACCAAACTAAATGTTTACAGTCATAGCATGATAGAAAATGAGTGGAGAAGGAAGAATGAACACGATAATAAAGCTATAGACCCATTAGTTCATTAATGTTCATTATAAGGGTCTTATTTTTCGCCCTTATTTTTATTACTATAAATTCAGAGAGAGGGAGAGAGAGAGAGAGAGAGAGAGAGAGAGAGAGAGAGAGAGAGAGAGAGAGAGAGAGAGAGAGAGAGAGAGAGAGAGAGAGAGAGAGAGAGAGAGAGAGAGAGAGAGAGGGTCATATGGTGGGATTTTATGATTGTCTTTAAACGATAAATCCCTTTTTCACGTTTCATGTAAACTTGAATTTGAACAAGCGTCAATCGTTGTTGTCAGTGTTTTGTTCTGGCCTAGTCTGAAGATGGCACCTTGTAATGTGTGCACCAGCAAATTTGTCCCAAACATAATTCTATAAATAGGTAATATTAATTAATTAAAGAATTTAAAGACATATTGTTAGGCTATAACATGCACGCGGATGGTAAACTGACTCTCCCGATTTGGAGCTAGGCCTACATGTTTTAAAATAATGTCGAAAATTCGGTTGGTTTTAAGCGTTGTGTATTTCTTCAAACACTGAGGGTGAAAAAAGTTTGTGGCAATCCGCAATTTCACACATACACACGTTTTAGCTCTACTTCGAGAATCTAGCTGCCCCACATGGTCTCCTCTGCAGTCCAAAAGTTGCTGCTGCTACTACACTACAGACAGGTGACGAAGGCCTGGAGGGGGTGTGGCTTTGTGTAATGGCGGTAATGGCGTGTCCAGTTAGCGCAAAAGGGAGTGAGCATGATTTGGATTCCTTAATTAATAAGCGGACTGACCAGCAACAGCAGCTGGAGTTTAGCATCTGACTTGGAAGATTATTACAACCCAACAAAACTAAATAAATAGGGCTGCTCAAACCATAACTGTGACCAGCATGGTGATGTGGTTTGCAGCTCGTGTCGCATCGTTAATAGATTTTACCTCTGTCCTCAGGACATCAAAGAAGACTGGCACGTTGTTCGAGTAGCGGAAGTGCACTAAAGAAGCAGCCAGCATCAGTGCTTGAGGATTTTGGTTCACGGGATGCGTCGGACTTATGCTAGGATCCGATAACTTTATCTTGCAGGGATCAGATACTAGGCCATATCAGACGTCGACCCCTGTCTCTGCTGCAGTAGCTGCTAACAGGCTACCGTATTATCAAGGGAACGAGATGGAGATGGTACAGTGTTGTCAGAACGCCCGATGAAAACGAAGAGGAACACAAGAAACAAAGCACGTTCGGGAAATATATGAAGCATATACAGCACCTGATATGGGGTGTTCGGTGTATTGTGGCAAAGGTAAGGTAATCCGTTTGTTATAGGTCTGCTTTACACTTAAAGCCATTATATGGACCTGGTGCAGAATCTAAATTAATTAAAGTAATGTAGATATAGCCTATTTTCAGATATTTCGTTTAAGAAAAGTAGTCATAAACAACAAACATATAGGTAACTTGCTATAGGTATCTGTATAGCTCAAGAAAAAAGTTTAGATATTAAACTGTCGAAAGAGTGCGGTGTTAAATAATGTTGTGCTATAATGAATTAAGCTACTAAAATAAAATGTATTTAAAAAGGTCACTATTGGTTAAAACTATTCTATGATAAATCTATACCGAAATAAAGATCAACTCTATTCATGCTACTAGCCTATCAATTCTGGCAAATATTGAAGATTACTTGTACTCAAAATCGTGATCTCAAATATTGTTACTTTGTGTTTAATTTTGAAACAACTGAATATCTGAAACAACACACATTTTATTATGTCGACCATGAAACAAACACTACCCCATTCCACTGTCACCATTGTGCTTTAGTAATTCTATATCTCGTACAGGAAACCATGGAGTGTTCAACAAACTGGCTAACGGAAGACTTCCCGGAAGAAGCGCTGTCCTTATGCTAAACAACAAACCATAGAGCTGGAGAAGACGTTCCTCTACACTCTAGACTAGAGTATGTACTTGACTCAGGAGCGCCGCCTAGAAATCGGCTGCAGTGTGCACCTGACCGACAGGCAAGTCAAAATATAATTCCCCCGAACCGCCATTTAAAATGGAGAAAAGACCCGCGAAAAGAGAATCCTCGAACTCTAGCACGGTTATGAGTTTTTCTCATGACGAGAATTCTATCGACATTTTTTTTGTAATAGTTGTTTTGTTCGAGATGTTATCTTATTTTCTAGGATAAAATCAGTGTATTTAGGGGAAACAGTAATCATGTAGTTCACATACCAACGTATGGAATGTAAACGATTTCTCTTTGTTCTTGCCATAGGCTATACACAGTATGTTTATGTTAGCACCCTTGTAAAAAAGAAAGAAAAATAATATAGGGCCTAACTGAAGATTATATTGAAATGAATGTATTTTTAATTTAATCGTAATGCGGGTAGCCTATTATTTAAGAATCGTGTAGCAAATAGCTTACGTTTAAATATTTTGAAACGTGCCAGCACAGGTGCTTTATTTCTTGTAGCTAGGCCTATCTATCTATCTATCTATCTATCTATCTATCTATCTATCTATCTATCTATCTATCTATCTATCTATCTATCTATCTATCTATCTATCTATCTATCTATCTATCTATCTATCTATCAAATACTAATACGAATGACGTATTATGAAATTAATGATGAACTAGGCCTAAACCATCGACGAAACAGGAAAAAACTGACTTTGACTTTGGATAGTAGCTATGACTGTTTGCGTACAGACTTATTGGCTATGTTGCCAGTTGTCAGTGTGTAGGCTATATTTTGCCTTTGTGTTTACTTGACATTTTCGCTGTGAGAACATAGTGTTTTCAATATTTAATACGTTCTAGATTTTGTATGTCATAAATTTGGTTTTGCTATGAAGGTTTCCCATTCTCTCTGGTGGAAATGTAGGCTATTTAAACATACTTCAGCGAATGGCCACAACATAAACTCGCCAACGGTGTCTAGTCCTCTTTTGTGGCATTTTATTGCTGGCTACTTTATGAGGCTCGTCGTTTTTCTGAGCGTCTACCCTCAGTAGAGACTGGATAGAGGCAGGAATAAAGACGTTCGGATTTCAGGTGCTGGAAAACAGTCAAATTTTGGTACGCCGTTTCAAGTTAACACAGGTAAGGTGCTATTCTGACATTGCAAGTATTGGCTGTTACGGAAAATGCATGTTGTTTGATAGAAAAACCAGTAAAGATCAAATGAAAGACATGTCGGTGATTTGTTTAGATCGCCTACCATTAGTTGTTTTCCCCCGAAGATTTGAACCAGACTGTCGAGTGGTTTAGGTAGTTTCATGTTGTTGGGATTTTATAATTAAACCCTGCAACACGAAACTGTCTTAATTGCCCCAGTTTCATTCGTCAGTAACCTACGATCTTTTTACCTAACGGACATCCAAACAAACCCAAAACATTTAAAATGTCAGTAGGCTATACATCTTACAGCCTTTTTTTTTCTTTTTTTTTTTTTTTTTTTAATGTTCCAGTTGTACGAAATGCAACTTCCTTTTGATCATAATCGCCAGTTTTTTTTTTTTTTTTTTTTTGCGGTTTTTTTTCTTTTCTTTATCGCTCTACTAGTGAAGCGGACTGATGGCAGACACTGATTTGTCTTATTGAATGTAGACAGTACTTGACAAGGCCTCGGTTACGTCCAATACACCGCATTCGACCACGTCTGCTGTAAGCAACAGCGACCTCGGTGGCGTTCCACTGAGCTAAAGAAATTGTCTTCGTGGCTTCCGCCTAGCGCTGTATAAGTGGCTGAACACAAAAGGCAAGATTGGCTTTATGGTGGCACTCCAGTACAGCTAAAGGGACTAAAAAGCATGAATAGTGTCTATGATAAAACTCGGTTGTGTTAACAAACACCCTATCGCAGTTTACGGCCTCAAAGGGCCATGCTGTTTCCGTCTCTTTCTCTCTCTCGCTCTCTCGCGCTCTCTCTCTCTTTTTTTTCTTTTTCTGAGGAAAAGTAGTGGTGTGTCCTGCTGTAAAACCCTTCTGAATGCCCTTCTGGTAATCGCTGGTGGACCACTAAACAGTGTGAACAATTATTTAATTATTTAAAAATATTTATGCTATATTATTTGTTTTTGATATAGCCTTTGTCTGCATTATAATTACTGTACGAGGCTCATAATACTGAGCCGATACACGTTAGACTTTCTTTATTTGTACTTATGTCTTTTGAAAATAAACCTGATTAAAAAGTAAAAGAAAGAAATGTCGAAAAAACAGTATTTAGGCTACTCGTTTTTTTTTTTTTTTTTTTACTTGATCCCTTGTATTATGCATTTTGTTAATTTTGTTTGCTTTTACCGTTAAATATTAAACGTATATTTCTGTTTTTGTTATTTGTTTTCTTTTAGGCTACCATGATTTATCTAAAGGATACATAATTGTAATCCATTTATGACTGCCACATCATACATCATTTATAATAATGAGTACATATAATATTATATATTGATATATATTTGATGATAATAATAAGAATAATAATAATAATAATAATAATAATAATAATAATAATAATAATAATAATTGTTACTAAGCATTTACTATGGTAACACTAAGAATACGGTTTCATTTAGCATTTGTTAACTATATTAGATGATGATCTCAACATTTACTACTACATTTTTAAGATCGAAAGTCTTTAATGTGAACTAACATGAACATTTTATTAACTAAGGTTGATACATGCTGTAATAATATATTGCTCATTGTTAGTTCATATTAATGTATTAACAAATGAACCCTTATTGTAAAGAGTTAGCGTTACTATTTTACTGACCAAAGAAATGTAGAGGCATTAGTTATTCTCTTGTTAAAATAAAATGGTTACAGTGCAGATTTTTTTGATCATGTACCTGACGACCTGAATTAACAGGGGAAGCTACCATGGTCGGCTAACTCTTTTCACTTGGTGGTCCGCAACAAGCGGTTACTACTGGTACACTATCTAAAAAATGTGTCTCCTTTATGCATTCAAATATACTCTTTACATAGTAGGGATACATTCCAAAATGTTCAGTATGGATGAGAATATACTGTAATGGTGGACTAAAATAAATGACTACTTATTGATTATTGACTATCCAGAATCTTGAAAATGTATTACATATCAGACAAACTGAGACAGGAAAAACCAAAAAACAAAAACAAAATGCATGTTGTAGCCAAACAGGCTCAAACAAGGTATTAAATCCATAAAGAATATGATGAATGTGGAAAAATGCAATGTGACAGTTAATATTAACTGTTAAATTAGCGATCAACTCGATCGAATAAACAAAGGCAAAATGGTTTCATTCAAAAACATTCAAAGAGACTTAGTACAGAAAATAGGCTACTTATAAAATATGAAAGCGCTTGTATCAATATGATTAATACTATGAATAAAATAATAGCATAGTGTCAGTTTAATTACGTTGTACATTTCTGACAATGTCTCCTTCCCATGCCTTTTGTCTGAAGAAAGAAAAAAAAATAAACACTTTTTTTCTATAAGTGTTTACATTTTGTAGATATTTATTTATTATTGCTTATTCGATTGTCGTTTTTATAGGAAGAGTTTAACTGGAACAAATGCAACATTTTTTACTTTTTTTTTTAATGTTTTTTTTTTTGACAGAAATTCCTTTTTTGTGTGTGTGCTGTCCCAATGGTCACGTGTGTGCCTTGCCCAATGAAATGGCAGTTTGCTCTCAACTTATTAGCTGACTGGGGCTTTGCGAGGGGGAAGTTGCCTCTCCGTTTTCACAGATTGTTATTTTGTGAGCGTGTTACTGTATGTGTGTGTTAATGTTTTTATGTGTGTGTATGCATGAGAGTGCGTCCCTGCCATGTCGACATCTGGAGCTGTGACAGGATACTATATTGACTCTCTTGTTATGCCGGACAACGAGGAGACTCGTTTCTCCTCAGGTTCAGGGCTCATTCAGCACAGGCCCTCCGTTCTACCCACAGATCATACAGCGCTCGGTCACTGCACATTCCCGGCAAAGCAACCCGTTTATGGCTCAGGTTGGGGCCACATCCCAACGCATTTCTCCAGTGGTGTACCCTCAGTGTATCAGCCGCATACACAGCCTCCAGTAGCTGGGGATTACGTGCAGTCTTGGCTTTTGGACTCTGCATGTGGGCTGCCTTTCACTGAGCTACCGACGGTACATCATCACTATCATACCAAACCCGATACAAACAGAACGAGTGATGACGGCACAGAGGCCAGTTCACATGCTGTACTCCCTCCGGGAGACTTCATTAACGGAGGATGTTCTACCGACACAGAGAAAGTATCTGGCCGGACTGCTGAGAAGGGAGGCGATATCGAGAAACCGGGCGTTCATCCAGGTAAGGCTGACCAGATGGTGCGATATGAGTACAATGATATTAAACTTATATTAAGCACTAGCCTATTGAAATTGATACACTTTTATGTAGGCCTATTTAACCAATTTCTCGTAGTTAGTTTCTGTAAAATATTTTACAGCGAAACGTTTTGCTTTGTTTTTGACGTGATTGTTACGAGGCTTTGAGATATGTTTGGGTATCTGTGATTTAGCTATGCCATCGTCTGGATTTTATATAGGGTATGAAAACTATTCACTACTCGTTTATAATTTCGAAACCCTCCTTCACATCCCTCTACCTTTCCCCAGACAACCCTGTGTCCAACTGGCTTCACGCGAGCTCTACGCGTAAAAAACGCTGCCCCTATACTAAGCACCAGATCCTTGAGCTGGAGAAAGAATTTTTATTTAACACTTACCTCACGCGCGACCGGCGGTACGAGGTCGCCCGTCTACTGAGCCTCACGGAGAGACAGGTCAAAATTTGGTTCCAAAACCGCAGGATGAAGATGAAAAAATTAAACAAAGATGGAACGAAGGACGACAAAGAATGAAGCACTTCGTGTAGATGAGGATGTGAGATGATAGACTAAATCCTTTACGGAAATTATTGTCGTGGGATTTTACATTAGGTCTTGTGTTATTATTTTCAAGCAAACCATAAGTGATCTAAAGCATGCTGGGATCCTGCTGTTTTATTGAATTATAGGCTATTTGTTTGTCATATGTGGATCCATGTTAATGAATACGGCACAAATCCATTTTTCAAATGTTCGTTGATGCAGCATTAAAAAAATCTGTAGGCTACTTAATTTAGACCAAATTTATTAGGAATTAAGTCGGAGCTAAATGTGCTATTCCTCTTCAATTGTTGGTTAATATACCATTGTGTATTTCAGACCGCCAATTAACATATTCTTATGTTCTGTAACTTTTCCTAAGTTGAATATATATTAGGCCCAGTTTTATGTAAAGGTAATACACTTGAGATCATGTGCTCTTAAATTTTCTTTTTTTTTAGATTTGACATTACTACTACCTAGTCACTACCTATTTGTTTTGAATCGACCAAAATTTTCACGCCATATCAGCCGATGTGATATTGGGTGAAGTCTGCAAACTTCAGGGAACAAGTAAAATTACTGCGCTGTAGATATAAAAGCACTGTAGAGAATTTTACAAATACCTCATGGTCTGTTGACCGTCATAATTTTTGCTCGTTTTTGTTGTTGTTGTTGATTGTTTCGTTCACTGTATTTTCTCAGTTGTAATTTGTGATTTTATTTATTGAGTAATAAAAGCAATTAACATCTCCAAACAAGTCTCCTTCTATTTTGTAGCCCTCCTGACATTTTAAATAACAATTACGTTGAGAACAATGTAATAAATTGCTTGTAGCCTACGTAAAGTTTTAATTATGTCATTTTTGATACTTTAAATTAGCATTTTGCATCAAGGGAAGGGAAATATATGCCTATTGAATTAATTTTTGTAGAATTACTGTCATTTTATTTTTGTTCGTTGCTGTTGGTTTATTTTACTTTAATGGATGTTATGTAAACAGTCCTAATTTAAAGAAAAGATGACGATCGATTTTTATTTAAAGGAGTTGCTGTTTTAGAAAAAAAACACGTAGCCTGAAGCGAGATGTGGGCGGCTACGGCGGCTACTACTACTACTACTACTACTACTACTACTACTAAATAATAATAATAATAATAATAATAATAATAATAATAATAATAATAATACTTGTGTTCAGACCTTAAAATCTTATACAAACGCTAATATAGGCCTACTCAAACCAAATATGTGTTCTGGGGCGAGGCTGGGCTGGGCGATTTTGGAGTCGGGGAGAACGGTCTCGTAGACGGGTCTGGCAGATGAGGTTGTTAGCTGCATGCTGCCATAAAAGACAATTACTGCTATAAGCGTTTATGGTGCGAGTCGAGAGAAAGCAACACAACAGAGATATTATGAGACTCGACAGCTGGGCTAAGTGAACAACGCACCATGTGTGCATGAATCGGTGAAATTAAAATAACAGACCTGTCGTTTAACTTTCATGATGAGCTGCTTGGCGATACGGAGTTCGAGGTGTTGTTTTAGATTCTGTCTGTTTAAACATTTAAACTTTAAAATGTAAATATGAATAGGCCTATGTTAAATAGTATAGGGCCTACTGTAGGCTATAGCCTGGAGATATAAGTGGCACAGATATAGCGGAAGGACTTTGACTTCAAAGGCCTCCTCATGGAGACAAGGCAATGAATCGCAGACGCAGCAACAGACATTGGCATTCCGTTTTCAATGGCTTTATGGCCGTCCAGACACAATTAGACCGTTTCCAGAGGCCCGACGCCCATTTGGAGAGGTGTTTTTATTCACTAATGTTAACCTCCGCTTTCAGGGAGACTCGACTTTGTGCACAAAAAAGCCAGCGGAAATAATCTAGTTTTATTGGCCTCTGATTGCAGTTTGCCTTATACGGCACCCTTTGTGTAGACCTACACACGATAAAATGGAGGCGTCAGTGCAAATTCTCCAGAAAAAAAAGTTTCAAAACTCACTGATAAAATTTAAATATGTAATATTTTTGCTTTCACTTGCAGAAATAATTTTGGCCATAACACAATGTCTAATCGTGGACGTCCAAGCAAATAAGAAACTACTTTATTCTCAAGAATTTCCTGCGTTGTTATATAGTCTGACCACTTGATGTCAGTAAAACCTCATAATCGCGAAGTGTTTTGAGCGGCCCTACACACGTATTCTATTTCCAGTAGCTTCCATGTTCCCGTTTCTGTTTTAATTGTTTAATTGGTTTCATTTTTGTTTAATAAAATAACAAACAAAAATATTGTTGATGCTATTTTGAATTAGTCACTATAGAAGTACTGAAAGAGATTTATTTATTTTTGCATTTAGCCTATTTTAATTTTAATACAATTACATATTCTAGCCATTGCTTAGTAATAGAACATGTCTATTTATTCTGTCGTGACAATCTGTTTTAAAAAATAACCCGTAAAAATCGGTACACATTTTGTACAGAACACATGTTGGATTAAACTACCCCAGCTACGGTTCTTATATGTTCTTATATATCTTATGTATAAACTCATTTCAGCCTTCCTCAGAGTTTGATCGTGTTGGAAATGCAACAATGTGCTTTAAAAAATAAAATAAATTAAATTCAAATGTGACCAGCCAAAAGTTATATAATATAGTGTGTATATATATATATATATATATATATATATATATATATATATATATATATATATATATATATATATATATATACATATACATATATATATATATATATATATATATATATATATATATATATATATATATATATATATATATATATATATATATATATATATATATATATATATATATATATATATATATATATATATATATATATATATATATATATATATATATATATATATATATATATATATATATATACATATATATATATATATATATATATATATATATATATATATATATATATATATATATATATATATATATATATATATATATATATATATATATATATATATATATATATATATATATATATATATATATATATATATATATATATATGTATATATATATATATATATATATATATATATATATATATATATATATATATATATATATATATATATATATATATATATATATATATATATATATATATATGTATATATATATATATATATATATATATATATATATATATATGTATATATATATATATATATATATATATATATATATATATATATATATATATATATATATATATATATATATATATATATATATATATATATATATATATACATATATATATATATATATATATATATATATATATATATATATATATATATATATATATATATATATATATATATATATATATATATATATATATATATATATATATATATATATATATATATATATATATATATATATATATATATATATGTATATGTATATGTATATGTATATGTATATGTATATGTATATGTGTGTGTGTGTGTAGGCTACTAGACTACTAGAGCCCAACCAATGAGCATCTTCTGGGGTTATTATACGAGGTCCTTCCAGCAAGTAGATTATTTCCTTTGAGACTAACATTGAATTTAAATAATCTACTATGCATACCCAAAATTACACTTATAACTGGTAATTTGAATCTTTATTTTGTAATAAGTTTTCTTTATCTTAACAAATGCATTAAAGTCCGAAATTTTAGGAGGAGAAAGGAGCACATTAAAGCAATTGCATCTGAGGAAAAACAGTGCAGACCGGAAAAGATCAGTGAAATGCTATTTTCAGTGACAGTATTTACGTTTGCAAAGTGACGTCGTATAAAAATATAGCTAGAGCGTTAACTAACTTTAGCGTTAAAAACTAACATGCTCGACCCGACGTTTTTAGAGTGTATTATCTGGATTACATTTAAACACCGTTAAGCTTTTCAGCACTTAAAAAAATATGCTTTAACTTGTACTTTAAATAAGAGCTTAGTACTATTATTTGGAACACACCGTGTTTTATTTGAAAACTAGTTTCTTTTGGCAAAATTAGCTATAGGCATATATCGCTCCAACACGATGCATACACCATTTTTTTGTTACGGGTATTCAGAGATCGTCTTTTAGACTAAAATGTTCTCATTTTTAAAAATCCTGTATTTTATTTTTCTTTATTTTACAAAAATGAAATGTAGCCTATACATTCGAAATACAGAATACCACAATGCAGTTTTAATTGCAAAATAAACGTTGCAGTTCAAAAACACAAAATTAGAATAACAACAAAATAAAGACTATGTATAAAGATGTGTTTTGACAAATCAATGCATTTTTAAATATTCTTAAGTCAAAAACAATCTTAAGTCTTAGTCTTCAAAGTCTCCTTGGTATTTCTATAGTTTGAAATACAAATTTTCATAGGAATTGTGATCATTTTCAGCGGTCCATAGACTGATTTTTGAGTAACTGTTTTTGCAAGCTGATGAAAAAGCAAAAGCAATACTTATTGGCCGTCTAAATGCTTGCGGAGTAATCATGTGACTTCATTGGCCCAATGCCAGTGAAGTGGTATTTAATATGAACTCTGGCTATAATGGGATTGTATATCACCCTGGCTCGTAAAAACGACAACAAGGATTCCTGCTCAACTCTGCAAGATGAAAAAGTATATGGATTTGAATTAAATTGAAATGTTTGTCACAGGATACATAGGCAGCACGCACTCACTCTTCTTCTTCAGCTCTGGCCAGAAATGTTGCTTTTGTATAAAAAAAAATATCGTCGTCTATACTGCAGGAGGAAGTGATTTTCTAAAATGTTACTTACACATGACATAGTCAAGCTGTGGCTCATCTGGGATTTAGAAAGGACTTGGACATCTCCCTCACCAAATTCATAGACCTAGCATGCACGGACAGAACCTGTCGGATGTGTATCTTCAATGAGAACGCAAGGTATGACTTTCACGTTTGTTTGAGAACGCTTGTATAGTCTGTCTTGTGTATATTTTATTATTGTGTCAGAGGCTACACAGTCGTGTCCTGTAACTGCATAACATTAAGCCGCCGCCGATGCAGCTGTTCATGCATGTGTGAAGTCGTAAACGTCTTAATGTCTTGGGTCTGTAGTAATAAATTAATTACTCGGTGTGTCTTAATTTAGAGGATCTCCTAAGCGTATCTGGTTGCATAATTGATTTCTCTCTTTGTGTCTGCTTGCAAGATTTATAGCATAGGCTACTCTGTTAAAGAAACCGTAGATCCATATCTCCGATGTTATTGTGGCTTATACTGCAACAGAGGACATTAGGCTATCTTGTAACATACTGACCAGAATCTACTTACAGATCACAGGCATATAAACTTTAGGATCAATATAATTAATCCATTAATAGGTACAAAACCAATAATAATTTTAATTAGACAGGAGCGATGATATCGTCCTACTCTCTTTTGGAGTAATCGTGCAGTTTAAAAATTATTAAATCTATAAATATTTATATTTCGATCATTTTAGGTATTGACAAGGTGACAGGCCAACATGACATCAACGGTCGGTCTGCAGTATTTCACAAAGAGTCAGGAAAGGACACCAAATGTGAAAACTCGTAGGCCTATATTTGCGCATCCTATTTAGATGCTATACTGTCTAAACACATTCAGTCAAATGACCACAACGCGCCATAACATCAATATACGTTTCTAGAACCTTTGAACATAATGGCTAAACTTAACACCTAAAATGGTAATACAAACACAAAGAACACTAATCGTATATCGTGACGGTTTTCCCACTAAATAATACAAAATCTCACCTTTTCTCTTGTAACCACTGATTGAATTAGACTGCAAGTAAAACATATTGTGTAATTATTGTGTATCTATTTTCTCTGGGAAAAACAGCTAAAAAGATCAGTTATCCTCCACAATATTTGGAAATCTTCATGTTTCCGTTATAGCCTATGATTTCAATTTTATTTTAATAAAACATTTATTAGGCCTATTATTATTTGAATAAATCGGTGTCTATGGGGCAATATGACAATTCAAACAATTGATTTAAAAAAAAGTTATAATTGTTTATAATTTTTCACTGTAGGCTATTGCTGACAGCTACTTTTCCTGTGAGCTCCACCTCTCTGTAAAATGGCGCCTGGCTGAAAACATTGCTTTACCAGCCCCCACCTCTGTCCTCTTCTCTAGAGAAGCTATAAATCTGTTGTTGTTTATGAAAATTTACTACTTTACCGTACAACTTTATGAGCTGCCGCTAGCTCCTATTGGCTACCAGTTGTTCACGTGCTTAAGGCCACATGAACGTTAACTTTTTATGTCTATGCATCCCTACCCAAAATAGAGCAGCATTCTTCTTCTGACCTTGCTTTGTCTAGCATTCTGTCACCGCCGCTTTTCCACATAATTTCGTCGTTAATTTCTTGTCTTTTAATTTGAGGTAATATTCTACATTCGCTGCCATCGAAGTGGGCATTGACTGACAGAAAAGAGAAAACTGCTCATCCTGTTTGGCACACTATGATAGAGAAGCTTTCCGAAGATCTGTGAAGTGTTTTTCATCAGCTTTTGTTTCTTGCCTTCGTGGACCAACAAACACTCGTTCAGAGGTAAGGACATGGGTTGTTTTTGTGCTATCGAACTGACTGAACTGTCATGTTGCTAATATTGTAACCTACGTTTTGTGGAAAATTTAAAATTAGTTTTTTTTTTTCTGAATGATGCTGTTGTTGTTTGTTGCTGTTGCTGTGGTTGTTTGTTGTTCAATGGATTATGTCTACTGCTGTTCCTTGAAAACTGTATGGTATGACATATGACTGCCGTTGCAAAAATTGGTCATGTTTTGATATGTTTTGAAAAAAAAAAAAAAAAAGGGTTATTCGTATTTTCCTATTTGGAATAGGTTTGCATAAGCTATTTGTATTTGAATAAGCACCTATGAGAGGGTTGTAGAATGTCGATATACTATTTTGTTTAATTTATTATGCGTTATAGGCAATAACTGTTGTGGTTCTTGTTCCAGAAAAGTTTAAGGTTTCGAGTAGCTGCTAATAATTGTCATAAGGTTCTAGGTCATGTTCTTAAAAAGAAGTCTAAGTAGATAATTGAAACGGTACTACGAATAATAAATTAGAATTATTTAAACGCGTCTTGTCATTAGGACTTGAAAATCGTCGTACGAGTGCAAAAGTGCATAGGCTACTGATATAACCTGCATGCAGTCACCTGCAGGACAACCGCAAAATTACACCTAAACTTAAAACGGGTTATAGCCTTCGTACAATATGCGTTAGACTACAATGTGAATTTTTATTTTATTTAATTTCATTTTATGCATTTAGGCTATTTTTATTTCAACACGTTATAAACACGACTCTTAAAAGGCAAGCAAAGCGTAGAAATCTTCCCAAACGCTTTAAAGAGCACATTCTTATTGGAAATGGGGACCTATAGGATGTTTAATTTATATATAATCTATGAATACAAACGAATACAATTCAAAAGAGGTAATTCTGTAAATCTTCTGAATCTGAATGAATGACGAAGTAAATAATGGTACATCAAAACCACCACTAGATGGTGATCTACTTTACTGGCTGCACAAGCAAGTGATTTAAGTTCACTTGTTCAACTAACCTGTAACAAACTGAAATGTGAAGAAAAAACGGCAAGGAATCTATCTAGATCCTATATGATACAGCTCAGCTACTTTTCAGATTTAACAGCATTAGCCTACCAGTATACAGAGAATGGTATAGACACGGAATTGTGTCAGGTTGCCTGAAACATAGCCTATGGAATAGCCCACCAGTTTAGGCAACTTTGCATGTTGAATTTCGGAAGAATAACTATAGCCTAAATTATTATTATTATTATTATTATTATTATTATTATTATTATTATTATTATTATATTTTGTCGGTTTGAGTTTTACAACGTTTTCGCGCCAGCTGATTTATCTCTACCACATTTACATAATTATAGAGGTAAAGCTAAATGAATCCGAAGTTCAGTCAAAGATGTCTGGTTTCTAGATAATGGGCTTTTCTGTAACGAATCACGACCTCAATGTCATAGGAACTATCCTCGTGCGTTTTAATACGATGAGCGCCTTATACAAGATTGCTCGATCTTATAAGATACGAAACATATATATGATAGGCTATATAAGGTGCTGAACTAGAGCCGAAACTTAAGCGAATATCTCTAGGACTCCAACTAGATGTTTGTCATCTTATCAAAGCATGCCTAAATAAGGTTTTATATTATGCAGAATGAACAGCTGCGGAGATGACAAGTTGTTTTTAAGGTGAATTTTAACAATATAGGCTGAACACACATAGCGCAGTGTAGCCTACTCGTTAACTGCGAGGTTACAGTGTTACAAAAAACGTTCTAATTCATAAGTGTTTGCCCAAGGGCCAGCTACTTTGTCACTGCTTTGCTCTTTTCATCATCACAAGCTCCTGATAATGTTAGAAAACAGGTAGAACACATGAATTTCTATGAAAGTTAGTCTCTTTTTTATTTATTATATAAATAAAATGTATATTATTTATATAATATTTATCTCTTATACTCGAAAAAACTGTAATTTACAAGTGAATGTGCTTATTCCCTATTGTATATAGGCTATTATGTAGATACATTTTCCTCTAAAGCCATTGGCCAGCATATTTGAAACATCAGTTTTCAGTCAGTTTTATTTATCCTCATGGGGAAAGTAAGTTTGCAGCACAATCACACAGACATCAACGAATCATAGTTGGCATATACAAACAGCAATAAGTGAATTTAATTTAACCAGACCAGCTGGCCATCAATGGCACTATTAAAAGAAGAATTAACACACACACACACACACACACACACACACACACACACACACACACACACACACACACACACACACACACACACACACTTACACTTGGGTTTCCATGTTTATGGGGACTTTCCATATAGGTAATGGTTTTTATAATGTACAAAATGTATATTCTATCCCCTAATCCTACCACTAAACCTTCCCATCACAGAAAACTTTCTGCTGTTTTAGATTTTCAAAAAAAGATAATTCTATAAGCTTGTTTCCTCATGGGGACCAACAAATGTCACCACAAGGTCAAAAATTACTGGTATTGCCATCTTTGAGGGGACATTTGTGGTCCCCATAAAGTAGGGATTACCAAGACCACACACACAGATCAACATATTTAATCTTACAATTTTCATATATGTTTTATATAATATAGGCTACCGATGCTATATTAATGAGCGATGATCATGCACCATATGTTAAAATTAAATAATATAAGAGTGTGGCATACCTGATACATAACCGAATGGTGTAAATTTGATAAACCACTGTTTATTTTCCTTATATTCCTTTTTATTTTAAGTGGGTATGCTTATGCTATAGACCCAAGATTCAGATGGTATATATTTGGTAGCTATTATAGCCTCATTTTATATATATATATATATATATATATATATATATATATATATATATATATATATATATATATATATATATATATATATATATATATATATATATATATATATATATATATATATATATATATATATATCCTTGTTGGTTATTTATTTCAAACGTTTAGTTGCATTTGTCTTTGAATCTACTGAATCCATTAGACATTCTGGTGCGTGTTTTGTGTGCAGGTCACGGTGCATTGTTTCAGCAGATACAATTTTTCTACCGCAGAGTCGTTACCCTCTGAATGACCCCATCGCATGCTCGCCTCCAGTCTGATGGTTTAGGTAGTCCCGCCTTAAACCAGAGGGTGGCGCGCGGCTACAATCTTTAGCAGAGCAAACAACAGCTAGTTCGGCGAAACTCTTGTTGCGCGCTCCCGTGTCCAAACAATTCCACCCTGATTTCCTGCTTACGCGTGAGTTTACCGCTGGAGGTCATGGAATAGGATTTACGACTGGTCAACAAAAACACGTGACTCTAAGCCGTACCCCATATTTGGGAGCCTACGTAAGGGAGCATTAAGTCTGTGTCTCACTCATTTCCATAATTCATCATAAATTGTGCAAGGGTGCAATAGAAGCTCAAAACCATCAAGAGATACAAATCAAACACACACGGCAGCATTGTTCTCTCCATAAAGGTAGTTGTAGTAACTAAAAAGAATTATAAGGTAATTGTCAACCAATGAGCTCTTATTTTGTGAACTCATTTTGCGGTCGCTATCCAAATGGCGCGGACTATCCCTTACATAACTATGGAGACCACAGCTCTAGTGACCAATGCAGAGATTCTACGGGCATGCATTCGGGCAGGTATGCTTACGGCTACAATGGAATGGATCTCAGCACTGGGCGCTCTACCACCGGACACTTTCTCTCATCTGGTGAGCGAACTCAAAGCTACACAGACAGTCCAACTGCGACGCCTGTCCAGTACAATCAACCGGTTACCGCGAGCAGCGCTGAGACTTCCTCTGACCCTCTCCCCTGCTCATCCTTAGCCAACTCTCCTGTCAGCGAGCAGTCACACCGCGCCCTGAAAACCTCACTAACGAGCACCGCTGGCTCAGCGACCAACAGCGTCGGGACGGTCCTCAGTCGCGAGGACGTCTCTAAAGCGTCCAGCACTATGGAAGAAGAAAAGCTGCCTGGAAGTGCGCAGACAGCCTCACAGAATGTTTCCGAGGCGCCGCAGATTTATCCATGGATGCGAAAACTTCATATAAGTCATGGTAAACGGAAAACAGAGTTCTGTTTTTTTTTTTTATGTTTGTGTTCTGAGTGTTGGAGTAAGGTGTGAATGACCCCCTGTCAAATTACAAAATCAGTTGGGGACGTCTAATGCAAATACACTAGTTTACTTTGGCTTTTGGACAGTTATATCGAAACATGTCACCTCCAGTGTGCTGTCATGTTGTTTACTGGGTCCAGGTCTTATTTAAAATAGATTTTATTTGATTAAAATGAAAGAACCTACTTGTATTATTAATTGCCCTGTCGATTATCCATTAAGGAATTGGTTGTGCAGTTAAATTCATTATATACAACTGATTTGATTTGAGATCATTTAAGGAAATTAGACGAATTAAATGTTATGCTTTCTGTCCTTGAGAGCGTGTCACGCATGCTTTGAAGATGACGCATGTCCTTTCAACCATGTTTTGTGTCGTGCATTACATAATATGTATTACAGTAGGGCACATTAAATTATAAAAGTGAAAATGTCAAACTTTTGTGTACAACAGACAATTTGACCGGACCGGAGGGGAAAAGGCCCAGGACAGCCTACACACGCTTCCAGACACTTGAGCTTGAGAAGGAGTTCCACTTCAACCGGTACCTGACACGTCGCCGACGAATTGAGATCGCACACACGCTTTGTCTCTCAGAGAGACAAATCAAAATATGGTTTCAAAACCGCAGAATGAAATGGAAAAAGGACAACAAATTGAAGAGTATGAATATGGCGGCTGCAGGAAGCGGATACCGGCCCTGAAAATGTGTATATATTGTAAATGTGCATATAACGTATAAATTAAATCTGTTAGTGTTTCAATAAGTGTGCGCGCGCGCGGGTGCGCGTCTTTTTCCTTATTCAAAGTGTATGTTTTACAAGGGGATGAAGGTTTTTTTTCAACTTTCCACTCGTGATAGAGTGTTGCGCTCTGTGTTGCGGCCTTTGTTATAATAAGAATATTATTAATAATAATAATTAAAACAGTTCCCCTCTGTGTTTTCATGCAATGTTGCTAAAGTGGATAGATCTTTGCATTGTCTTAGAAAAGCCACACGAAAGTGTCAATTAGGCTGATATAACATGTTTTGACGAAAATGCTTTACGTTTCTAATGTGCATTGGGTAAGACAACTTGTAAAAGTATTTGACTCTTGTTAAATGAAGCATAACTTAAATACGATTTTGTTGTTAGGTTTTATGTTTCCTGGTTTGTAAATATAAATTGATGTATTTTATGTATTTATTTTAATTCGATATCAAATATCGATTGTATTTAATTCATTGTAATGCTGAAGTAAAATATTTTTTTCGTGCTACTGTCATCTTTGTGTATTGATAAAAGCGTTACGTTCAGACTTGTCCGTATATTTGTCGTGTCCTCATTTTTATACTTGAATATGTTTTACTCAAATGTTCAACTCGAATTATTTAATTACCCTTCTCGTGAAATTTGAATGATAACTGGAAGTGCAGAAAACAATATGGCAAATGATAAATGCAATGTTCATAACAATAAAGTTTTTACCTAAAATATTAGATCTCAATGTTTTGTCAGGTTTGTTTTTTTGTGTATGTGTGTGTGAGAATCAAATATATAAAAGTCATGGCTACCACATTGTTGTTGTTTGATTATTGATGTGAGGGCGAGTCATATAAAACTGCAAACGTATCATATTCCACTTTCAAAACCTAAATAAAATGTATAGCAAGTGTTTTGTTTTTTGTTTGTTTGTTTGTTTGTTTTTTTAACAGCAATTTGTTTATTTCTGTAAAAGTTAGGGTGGTTCAACAGGTATGAGACGCACTAATCACTACTTTACTCACCCAATGTGGAAAGGGCACTTATGGTCCCCTTGCCAACTTCTCAACATGAGTAGGCTATGCGTCCACGCCCAGTGTCTCGCGCTCTTCTCTTCTCTGGAAATCTGAAAGGGTTTTTAGCGGCAAACTTTACTAGACCCTTTGCCATTCTGGATCCGTGACATTGGCGGGTAAGATAAATAATGAGGTTTGGTCCACGAATTAGATCGTAAAATTCACCCGGAGTGAAACTGCAGATAGGCTCACTGGCCATAAAACAGTCACGTGGTGGCAATTAAAGTCAGTTTTATGGTTTTGGGGAGTTGACACTATATCGCATATAAAGTTTAATCGCACTGACGTGGAGCTTCGTTCTCTTTCTCTGCAGACCTTAGAGGTGTTCATTGACTGCTTACCGCAACTTCTATTGACACCAGATTGCTATGGACTGGAAACACGTCGACCGGATTCACTCGGGTGGACCAGAGCCAGCTCCTGGTAAGTTCGAGTTGGTTTGTTTCGGTTTTTCACTTCTGTTAAGAGTCTTAAGATTATCTATAGGCCCACGGTGGAAAAAATGAGCAGAACATAAATGCACTCAGTTTCAACTGTGTAAATGAGGGTTTGTAAAGACCTGCTTGTCCGGCAGATGAGTGGTAGGGGGCATTGCTCTCTGACTAATTGCTTCAATTGTATCATTTTCTGCCCTTTGTATCTATGCATAAAATAATAGATTTTTAAGAAGTTTTTGATTACTTTATGTCAGTTTTTCTAGTATCAGCCACACCCTTCAGGATTTTTTGTACATGTTGATGCAGAAATGTTTTGCCAGACCTGCCGAAAAGTTTTGAGAGAGAGGATAGGGAGTTGTTCAGTCTGTCTGTGTGTCTGTCTGTCTGTCTGTCTGTCTATCTATTTACTTTTTTAGCATAATCATGTATACTCTCAATATGGATAATTTGATAATATTTCTGGATATTAGTCATGATTAAAAATTAGTAATTATTATTCAAAAACATCTTATAGCACCACTGCTGCTCAAAAAAACTAGTTATCATGATCAATAATGCTGTTTTATTTTATCTTAAAGGCACATAAATCGCCGTTTTGTCGAAAAAATAAAAACGTTCATGCAGATTAGATGAGAAAATGCACATATACTTTCCACATACTTAAAGCGATGTGTGAGAATGAGTGGGAGATAGGCAGAATTCGATAGACAATGAAGGAGAGAGAGGGACTGAAGAAAAATGTCTTCGCTCCTGGTTCACCGTGAGGTCAGTGGCGGCAGGAAGATGAATGTGCGCACGCCGTAAACCACCAGCAGAGCTCGCTTTTGGCCAAGTTCAGTGTCACCCGCATTGGCGCCCCTTATCCCTATAAGGATAGAAATGAGAGAAAGAGAAAGAATAATAACTCCCGCATACACCTTTAATTGCAGGGACTCTCGGTAGAATAGAAATGGTTCACAAATATGGATGCAGCATGGATATCAGCAGAACGAAATTGATGGCTACAGCAGGCCAGGCTGTCTGCAGATATAAAGGTTGTTTGATACCGTATTAATAGATTTGGCCTAATATTAC
Organism: Paracanthobrama guichenoti; assembly: GCA_018749465.1. Lineage (NCBI taxonomy): Eukaryota > Metazoa > Chordata > Actinopteri > Cypriniformes > Gobionidae > Paracanthobrama > Paracanthobrama guichenoti. The sequence continues at coordinate 12,602,648 of CM031961.1, read as the reverse complement.
TGGTCATGATAAATGGAAGATATAAAAGATGCATGGGGAAAACAATAGCATAGAAGAGAGAGAGAGAGAGAGAGAGAGAGAGAGAGAGAGAGAGAGAGAGAGAGAGAGAAAGAGAGAGAGAGAGAAAGAGAGAGAGAGAGAAAGAGAAAGTTGATGAGCTTGAAGGCTTGTTTGTGTCCATCTGTTTATTTGTGCTTGTTTGTCTGAGAGAGAGAGAGAGTGAGATTGTAAAGGTAGGGGGAGGGCCGGGGTCAAAAGTTTACTGCAGAACAAGTAGCTGTCATCTGTTCTTGTAGAGCGCAGTGCCACTTTTATAATGGCACAAAAGATGGAATAGCTGTGAATCCCGTGAGTTCTGGTCTAACCTTGCTATGAACTCTGCAAGCTGGGTGACCCTACGTTAGCATCCCCTAGAGACTACCTCCTCCGCCTATGCCAGAGATTGAGTATTCAGGTTTTATTATGGTGTTTGATTGGTGAATTTCCTTTGAATAAATTGTATTTGATGACCAAAAGTTCTGCTTGACATTTGCATTTAGGATTGATAATATTTCCGCAATTAACATTTCTTTCTTCTGAAGAGTTGATTCTTCTTTGTCTGGACTCTTGGAAACTACATTGGTTTAGTTTAATTGAAGAAAAAAAGGAAAATAAAAATAAGCTGTCTGGCATTATTTACCGGTAAATTATGGATAAACGAGGCCGAGAAGGAATTGAAATTTGTAATAAAATGATTTGGTCTTACAAATAATTGTATTTAGTACTTATCCCTTTGGGACGCATCTTGTTTTGGACATGCGAAGAATATGCATCAATTTCCTCAAATTTGTATATCTTATATTGTATATTGGCTCTCTTTGGATTTTATTTTATTATTATTATTTTTTTTAAAGAATGCATATAGGCCTATATTGGTGCAAATAGCCTATCTGACCTTTCCGAAAAAATCATTTTGTAATAGCCTACAGAATATGTAAACAACAATTGGCATTATAAGTAAAGTTGTATGTTATCACACACATTTGTATCGGCAAAATGTGTTTAATGAAAGTCATTTCAAATAATTCTGACCAAGGATGTATGTTCATTTAGACCCGCTTAATTTACAGGTCTTACCTCAGGTTTACAGAAGACCCGATGACACATGCTATAGCCGTATTATTCCCTTATAAAAGACCGGAGCTGTTCCACAGGGACGCATACGGAGATCGCTGTAAATATAAGGTTTTATGTCAAAAGTCCAATTAAAAAAATGCTCGCGATTGAAATTATTTTGAATTTTCATTGTATTTTGGTTTCTGCCAACCTGTTCAAAACAATAAAACGGAATATTTATGTTGGAATTCTGTCCTCAAATCTGAAATTGCAATACAATCGGTTGTCAAGTGAACGGATTCAAATTTATGGCGATTTTTTTAAACTATGTTTTCAGAACAAGGGTATTTGTAAGTGTTTTAAGTGGTGTCATTTTTACAATCTTTTATCGAAATGTATGTTACCTTTTACATTGTTCGTGTTTCATTAACTGTTAATTTATTTAGCTTCTTTATATACTAATTATTGGCAACGTCTAATTCTATTTAATATGACCATACACCGTTTCTGAAATTGACTTTCAATACCCAGAGATATATTCATTGGAGTAAAAACATGTGACAACTAACCCCGGTCTGTCTTATTTATATTTTATTCATATATCTATAAAGAACGATTGTAGTTGTGAGATTTACATATCCATAATCACAGTTTTATTTCTTCTGATCCTTGCTTTAAATATGTAAATACTGTAGCATGTTTGATTTTAGGCCTCCAGTTTTGTACACAAAAATTATAAAAAAAAAAAAAAACGTACCTTATGGTTAAATGTCCTTAGACGTTAGCTAAATTAATTTATCAAGAAGTTAAATCAAATAATACAACATTATATATATATATATATATATATATATATATATATATATATATATATATATATATATATATATATATATATATATATATATATATATATATATATGATAAACTTCAAAAACAAAAAAACAAAAAATGCTGGGTTGTAAAATGATGGTTTGGGTCAAATATGGACAAACCATATTTTTTGGTTAACAATTTAATTTAAAAATTAATTAATTTCATTTAATTTTATGGTTTGTCCATATTTGACACAAACATGGGCTGAAACAATCCAGCATTTTTATATGCCGACCTCCAGAAGGACCCTGTTCTCTATGGGGATAAATGAAGTCCAAGGCCGGGGTAAATGCAAGGTCACTGCGTCTAACAAATATGAAAATGTCACCTTTTCAGAGGGCACGCCTTGTTGTTTAACAAAGACTGTCAAAGAACAAGATTAATAAGGGGCGAAATGGACACTGAGTCACTGAGAGGTCAACCCGAAGTTATCTCTGTGTAGCTAAAGAAAGGTAGCCAGAGAGGTTCTGAAGCTCTGGAACCTAACGTGAATCTGGCGTGGATACTTAAACTGGAGTTTTCAGTTCAGGTTGGCTGTAGAATCACCACATGGAAATATTAAGGATAAAGAAACATTACTCGGGAACTACCTGTGGCAAGAGAGATGCGTCATTATTTCGTTTATCTGGGCAGTCTTACCAGCTTCAAGGTCAGGGATATTATTTTGCTCACGAACTTACACAAGGTAGGCCTTCTCATATTTGTATCGTGTTCATATAAGCATTGCAATTCAACAAGTCCAGAAAGATGGTACAGTTATGGAATAGAATAATTGTTGTGCATTTCACAGGAAATGGGAAACAGACAAAAATCATTAGCCTATTAGTTTTTTTGTTTGTTTGTTTGTTTTTTATTAACATTGAGATGCTTCAGTTCCGATATTTCAAGACTCTATAAACGTGGCATTGCAGCCATCATTATAACGATTCTTAAGTATTTTCATTACCATTGAAGCAATAGGCCTATTCATACAAATAAAACTCCATCAAGACTGCTATGTATTGCAATAAATTAAAAGCCAACTGCAATAAATACAACTGATACAACTAATAAGTAGTGGCTGCCTGCAAAGATAGCTGAATATATATTTGGAGTAGAAGACGAAATACAATGCATCTAAGCCACCGTACAAAACATGAAAGTTCTTTAGAAGATGTCCAATTCAGTTTAACTGGACAGTTAAAAAAATCATTTCATTTTGGGACTTCTGTGAAATAATTTATACTCCATTTTATGGATTTTTTTTCTTTTAATGAAGATATATGGGAGATTTTTCTACTAATTCAGTAATAATAACCATTTCAAAATCAAAAGATGCAAATATGTACAACTAAAAGGCTCGTGTAGCATGCATTCGTTTTTCTTGACTGCACACGTTTGGGCTGCTTTGACGTTGAGCAAACCTTCTAACTGATGATATTTTGTAATAATTTGACGATGCCAGTGGTAGAACCCCTCCCAGATTTAGTCCGTTTATTGTGTTTGTAAAAACTGTTACAATAGACTGTGAATGTTGCTGGCGTGAAAATAATCTTTGTCCTATTCATTAACAGGTGCATACTTAGTCACTGTGAGCAGCCTATACTTATAGTTGCTTTGTGAAAGTGGTCGTGGGCCTTTTTGAAGGTTCTTTTGAGGAACCTATAGAAACTGGAACGTCCCTGGAGGGTACAAAACTGCAGGTCGTGGTACACAACAAACGAGATTTCTTTTTGTACATTTATCATCAGAAAGGGCATTAACACTGGAAGGGGATGCTTTCGTGATAAATCACGTCCTCTGTTGTACTCAATTGTTTATCACTGTATGTATACCATGCATTTTAACATAGATCGTATACATTCAGCCAGCTGTTTCGTTTTCTATACGATGTATATGGTAACTATATCGAATTAATTTCTGATATTTTAATTCGATAACAAAAAGAGACGCATATACCGCTCGAGCACATTTTTGCTCTGCTGATGCCTGGCCTGCTATTGGTGCTTGTTTACACGATGCCCACATGAGGCGCTGATTGGTCGCATTTCTCACGTGACCGACCAACTTTGTACATTTGACAGAGGAGTAGGTGGGTTTTGGAGAGATCAGAAAAACGACAGCACGATAAAAATTAGAATTGTTGCACTTTTCAAATTAATGATCATGAGTTCCTACTTGATCAATTCAAATTACATCGAACCTTCTTTCCCACCCTGCGAGGAATATCAGCAGAACGGATACATGCCCGTGTCCTCTGATTATTATGAGCGGCCGAAAGACGCGGGCTTCCCCCATCACGAGGAGACATCATACCCGCGATCAAACTACCAAGAGCCGAGCTATGATTACGGTAATGTGCCAACCAACGGCCTCAACGATTTCACCGACCGTCATCACGCGCAACCTCAATCCGTTCCGCAGAATCATGGACCCCGCCTCACCACAGAAAGCTGTGCTGGTTCAACTGCGAACAAGGATTGTAGCCTCGTGTCAGAGGCTCTTCCAGGCGCACAGAAGGGTAAAGAGCCGGTGGTGTATCCCTGGATGAAAAAAGTCCATGTTAATACCGGTAAGTAATGTGCACGGGCAATAAAAGCTCTAGGAGCCCTGTGGTGGGCATTTGTCGGAAGGCATGTAGGGAACATACCCAGTTGTAATTGCTCATTTGGAGGATTTACTACCATCGAGATCACGGTGATAAGGAGTTCTCGCAGATTTGATTTCCCTCGATGTTCCGCCCGGACCATTTGCCTTTTGTTTCTTATGAACCAAAAGAGTTTATCGTTGACCATATTCACACCAAACAGGCCTTTTAATTAAGCTATTTTCCCATAGGCTTTGACTCATGTTGAAATGCTACCAAATTAGTTACATCAAGACTGCGTGTGAATGGAATGCTATCGTCGGAGAACGACGCGTATCCATTGTTTCATACTCTACTCGTTTAGTGCTCTTCAAAACATTCAGTAAGTGTACTAATTATCCGGCATCTCACTTATACCTGAGAATGTCAATAACACCTGCTTGGTTGTGTGTTTATGTGTTTAGTGACCGCCAGCTACTCTGGAGGAGTGCCCAAGAGGTCTCGCACCGCCTACACTCGCCAGCAGGCTCTTGAGCTTGAGAAAGAGTTCCACTTTAACCGATACCTGACTCGACGTCGACGAGTGGAGATAGCACACACTATGTGTCTTTCTGAGCGTCAGGTGAAAATCTGGTTTCAGAACCGCCGCATGAAGTGGAAGAAAGACCACAAGCTGCCCAATACAAAGATCCGCTCCTCGAGCTCTGCGCCCTCCAACCATCACGTGAAAACGGATGCCACTCAGCAGCAGCAAACGCTGCTTCCCACGCCGTGTTCCTCAAACCTATAGTGCTAGAAGCAAATCGACACAGACGGAACTGAGCAAGAAAGAAGAACACATTGCAGTATTAGGATCGGATTTTCACAGGGTCACTTTTTATTCAGTGTCCGACGAGGCAACCTAACTTCGCCTTCACACCCTCTTCCTCCACTCTACTTTGAGCTGGAAATCACATCCTTCCTGTAAAATAGTTTTTTTTTTTTTCATCCTTAAAGGAACAATAGTAGAATGTACTTTAACTTGGACAATGGATCGTTACGTTTTCTGTCTTTAACCGAGGCATACCGAGTCTTATTTGTGAAGATCAACGCTATAGTGATGCGTGTACAAACTGACATTTTAACATGAAGGCACAAGTATAGGAACAATCTTCCTGGAGTAGATATCTTATTTGTCTTAGTTTCATATTTTAGAGTATTGTTAAGTGTATTTACGTCATCAAAGCTGTGAATATTCGTGTATTTGGTTATTTGTATATTGGTGAATGATGTCAAGTTGTTTTAGTAAGCCTGTATGCAATTGTAGGCTACCCGTGGAAATAATAAATATGACTTTATTGTGCATTATCCCTTTAGGTTAATCCATAGAAAGGACTGTGGTCTTTGTTATTTAGTTGTTTTCTGAAGCTTATATACAGTTGTATTCCAAGTATCTTGATAATCCATAACAGAAACAAAACTTTACTATGTAAAACTCAAATCAAATTTTGCTTTGGACTAAAAGCTTGCCTCTGAAATTTGTATTACGCAAATTGCGAGACCAATGCTGTTTAGACCAACGGTTTAGGTGTGCTTATTTGATTTTCTAGACATTATAACATTAGACATAAAAAGGGTGCACTTTACAAATCTAATTACTTTGCCACCAAACATATGACGTACATTGTTTTTATTTATTCAAGTAGATAATGCTGTGGTATTTGTTTATTAAATAATTAAAACGGTCATATATTTGTGTTCCTTTATAATTTGTAATGCGATAATACGTTACAAAATTCGGATAGTTGAACTTGCATTGGTGATAGTTATAGAATTAATGCAGTATTTTGCAGTAGTTTTTTCTAAATATCCAAACTGTTAGGCTATTGTGACCAAATCCCATACATTTGTTGTTTTAATATTAAGAAATTTGACTAATCTGTGATTTCAAAACAAACAGACCTCGTTTGCGTAGCTACCCAATCTCTTTGCTTTTTATTTGTCAGGACAATATACTCTTAGAGTTAAATTGACGTCCATTTTAAAAGTCGATCCTAACTGTAGCCAATTCCTTTTAGCAGTCACTTTCTAAAATCAAAATGTATAGGCTATTTAAATAACAAATATCATTCACTCTTCCCCCCATAGAAGTCTATTGAAATAAATTAGAGACGGACAGTAGGCTACTTACCGGTGTAAACTACTGCTGGGGTCAAGCAGAGGACACAAATGAGCTGTCCAATCATCAAACTGAAGCACTGTGTACGACCCCTTAACCTCTGACCTAGCCATATTCAGCACCCTCGTAGACCATGGTCCTTTTTATTTTTCGAACGCATGGGGCAGTAGTGGAACTTGAATATGGCCTTTTGAACATTTGAACATTTAAGGGGAGACCAAAACCGTAGGCTACTGTTTACTTTGCGCCTAAAAAAAATATGACTTAAATGTTAAAATCTGCTAAATTACTCGCTCTGGAACAACTGCTTCAACACGAATCTAAATGGTTTATTATAGAAAACGTAAGCTGTGAAATAGACTATTTAAACAGATCGAAGAAACTAAAGCAATCGATAATTTAAGAATAGGCCTACCAATATATGGATCTAAAGTGCACGCATAATTTTGTATGTGTAATTATCACCAGAATATCAATTAATACACAGAGACAACAGCAAACATGGATCTTGAATTTGAATAGTATCTGGTCTGTTTACGATCTGTTCATGATCTGTTACGCTTTGGCAATTAGTGCGGATGACCGTATTTGTAAATATTCAGATTTCGAAAGAAAAACCTTAAAATGCAGCCACTATAAGAGTCACAGTCCGTCATCATTGATTCAGATCTTGACAGACAGGAAATTTAAACTTCCATCATGACACTAGCACCTTACCTCTCAATCTACCATGCTTAAAATTTAATTGACTGGCTCACATGACCTTATTAAATAATAGATAGGCTACATCTTGGTTAGAAATAGACACAGGAGGCTCGGTAGGATTTTTCATTTTGCAGTTGACCGTCGACTTAGCGAGACCTCTCAGAACCTCCCAGCTGCTCCTCTTCCGGTCAGTCTTCAAAAAAGGGTTTTGAAGTAAGTAATCTATGCTTTTGAAATATAATATTTTCAATGTTATAGGCTATATGAAAAACTATGCAGTAGGCCTACATATTTGAAGTACAGTTATATGCAGATGCTGTTTGTACTGATGTGAACTAAACTAGTGTTTTCTCATTGTCCAACAATTTTATCGTGGCGAATTTCCCTGAATAATTGAGATTTTTAAGGTTAAGTATAGATAGTCATTTTATTTAAAAACTTTAAATAGTGAACCACTGTCATTTTAGTGGTAGGCTGTGGCTATAGTACGTTTCAACTAATTTACAAATCAATTGTAAACAGTGACCGTAAAGTATAATAATAATGATGATGATGATAATAATGATATCGTGTTCTAACTGTTCATAAACCACAACATCAGTTCACTATGTCAGTTTATATCAAGAACAAAACAGTCTCAAAGAAACGTACAGAGATTTTTTTATTTCATTCACATTCAACAAACATTATCCAAACTTATACGTCCAGTGCCGTTTTCACTGGCACCATGATCAAACTACTTTGAGCTGTACGTAATTTTTAGCTTTGATGATGACCACGGTAAATCCAAGGAAAATAATTATCTTCGTCTGCCTGTGGTAGTAATCTTGGCTTTAAGAGCTCCAAATGTCAGCATTGAGAACAGATTTGTTCTGTCCCCTGGCGATACTCCACGATCCATTTAGAGTGAAAATACAACCATGCCTGTTGGCTTTTTTAAAGGCACTTTTGCTAAGGGATGAAAACGAAACTATTGAAATATGATGGATTGCAGGTAATAATTTAATGATAATAAAGTCATTTAAAAGTAAGTGATGTTATCAAAACCATTTAAAAGTTGCACCCCTTATGCTTAGTCCTGGTCCAGAATGGCTTATTTAAAAATTCGCATAGTGCACTTTGTGCTCGGGTAAGTGGGATGGGGATGTGCTGAAATGTTTGGACAGGCACCAGGGACTTCAGCAGGTTCGCGTTGCTTCTCGCAACACCCCAGGGTTTAGTTATAACAGGCAAGTGAATACGCCTTCGAAAAACGTCTAAGCAAAAGATTCCGACTAAAGCGATTTTGGGAACATCGTTTTCTCCTTTAAGATATCTGACTTTCATAAGTCACGCTTGATAAAGCACACACATCACAACTCAGCTACATCAAAATGAAGATGTATTATGGATCCCCTTTCCACTGTTCACTCAAAAGCGGACAGTGCTGGCATCTGTCCAGGTTCTTGAATATGGAGCGAAAATGATAAGAGTTCAGCTCATGTTCAAATCGGAGGAAAAAAAGTTTGTACTCCTTCAAGTTATGGCTTTTGAGAGAACAAAGCATTGGTGCAGGGGGAGAAGCTGTCCTGCCTGGCTGAGGTGATTAATTATCTACAGGGCTTCACCACGTCTGTTGGATGAGCTTTCAGTAAACACTCTGCTGCCGGAAAACAAGCACCAAATGGTGTAAAGAGTAGGCCTCTTTTCGTGACGAGTCTTCTTTCTTTTGTTTGTTGAGATATAGACTTGATAGATCACTGCTCTATATATATAAAAAAAAATAAAAAATAAAAAATAACTAGCTACAGCGACTACGACTCGGTTTACTAAAGGTTATGGTGTCCACAATAGTAACTTTTTGTATTAACACATACTATCGCAGATGCACATTTGTACATTTTAGTAATGCAGAGTTAGCAAGAGCATAAGGTCAGAGAGCAGATGCTTGGTAGGTCCGCTGATAACATGAACTTCCATTCACAGTCTTGTTTGACTGATACACCGTAATCACCGAGAGAGGGCCACCTTGCACACACGAGTTCTTCACAGGTAGCTATTTAGTAACAGTAGTATATTAGATTTTAATATATGTAGTTGGTAGCAAGCATTTGGATGGTGTAAATTTAAGGGAGGGGGATTTGTTTATTTATTATTATTATTATTATTATTATTATTATTATTATTATTATTATTATTATTATTATTATTATTAAGAACTTCAATTGTTCTTTGCGAATACATGTATTTCCTTTAGCAGTAACACTGGCACACAAGCAGACTATTAATGTTATGAGGTATGCTTCTAGGATACCCCACATACCCCCAAAACATCAAACGTTCTCCCATACATATACAACCGATCTCATTATAACGTTTCAGTCTGTGATAGGCCTACGTTATTTTGCTCTTGTTAAAAAAGACTAAACACAAATAAGACTGGAATTTTACATTTCAACTTAGTAGCCCAAGCACAGTACTTCCATCTTTTCCATCTTTGTGGTCCGACTCAAAGGGGACCAACAATAGTCTCTATTAATGATTCACAGATCAAAAAGGGTTTCCTTTTTAATAGACACCGGGTCACGTGAGTGGGGCGCATAATATGGTTGCGATATTATGATGAAGGGGGTGGATGGCATGCGAACCCCGGTCTGCTGCTGTGCTGATAGCGCTAGCCTACTTTACTAAAGTGGGGTTGGGTCATTGTGGACTTGCTGGAAAGCCGGAGAGATAGAGAGAGAAAAAAAATAAAAGAACGAAAGACCCTGGTACGTTTTGCGGATGATGTTATACAGCTGTCATGAACGGATATGTTTTTCCACACAGAAAAAGACAGAAAGCCCTGCGCACCGTGAGGATGGATTTTATTTTGAGGTATTTCCGCTGATTGTTCATTACTCTAGTGAGTTTTTGCGGCTAAAAGAGAAGGTCAGTTACCGTAAAATGGCGGATAAACACAGGAGAGAGTAGGACTCAAGATCATTAAAATAAACCCAACTTGGAGCATATTAGAGAATCAGCTTGAAACAACTATTTCACTCGTAAATGTGTTACATACATTTACATAAATGCTACTTTGCTTTAAGCAACACTTTACAAAACTATTATTGTTTAAAAATGTAAAACAAAACAAAATAACAGACTGAATTTGTATTAAATAAAAATGTATTAAATGTATTAAATCAGAATTAATCTGCTTCATTTCACAAAACCCGAGGAACAAATGTTTATTTTCCAGACAAATCCTTTATTAAATAAAATATCAATGTCAAATAAATGTAACTAAAAATCACAGACTTCACGGACTAGCTATTTTATTTGGGTTCTAATAGTGTCTGCAGCCCAAAAAAGCATTTTTCTCTCACATCATTATGATTTTTTTTTTTCCAGGAGCAGAATAAAACTAATAATTTGTATCCTAATATTTTTATTTTTAAATGTGTGAATGATTAATGATAATGTTTGTATTGCACGTGGACTCAAATCGGCCACACTTGTGCGAGGCTGTAAAGCTCTCTAGGTTGTAAGGGTGTGTAAACTGGGTTTTCCCAGAAAGAATAAATCACCAGACAGCGAATAAAACTCAACAGAGCAGTGGCGGCCAGTTTGTTGCAGAGGCTCGCATGGGAAACGAGGATATAATATAAGGAGTATCATCCAGAAGCACGCTGCCGCACGAGGTCACGACGCTCGAGGCTTGATTTATGGGCTGGGGGACTAAGGGCGGCCGCTGCTTGAGAGCTAATGACTATTCGATCTAAATTCTCTCGGAAGGAAACACAATGGAGGAGAACTCGATACATTTGCCCGAGTGTTTTATTCCTTATGATTTTCCTGATGATACATTCTTATTTTCACACATGCATCAATATTTATCTTTAACTGTAAAAATGCATTCATTAATTTGATGTATTTGTGCTGTTAATCTTAGGTTCTCCACCATTTTTATTATATGCATTTGATCTATTAGTAATGTGATTAATTGCGTTAGCAAAGCAAGAGTCTTAAGTAAAGGATTTTAAAATTGATATTTCTCTAAAGCCTGAGTTGAGCACTAATGTTTTTGAGCTTTCGTCTGTTGTTCATGATTATACAAAGCTTAAGGATATGTTACCAAGATCGTTTTCAGTAGTAATACATTTTATTGATATCAGTTTATTATGTATTTGTGTCAGATATAAATTGGAGTTCAAGTTACCATTCGTATAATGAGTGCAAATAGATTTACAGTGAAAATTGTGTAACCCAGCTGAAATAAAAATAAAAGAAAAAAAGTATGTATTCTCTAAATTATTTTGAATTACATACTTATTTTAAAATAAAAACTAAATAAATGTGAGTGACAAACATACAGAAGCGAGTTTATTTTTTATTTAGAGATTATCACAGTGCACCCACTGAATTGTTCAGTTAAGTGTCATTGACATTAATTACTGTTTACATTTCTCCTGGCTGTTTTTGATATGAAAAAAAAACACAAAACCAAGGTTTTGTTATGAGAAAAGACAAACAATGACAATACTTTTATTTCTTGTCGTAGATCTCCAAATAAATGAATGTGTCCCATCACTAAGCCTACGAGAGACTGTGTTTTGGTTAAGGTGAGCTCTCAATTGCATTACACAACTACCATGTCTTACTATATTATTTACTATCATTCCATTTATTTAAAGGCTTACACATGCTACACGCATGCACACACCTAAGCTACATGTAAACTGAAGACAAAATTTCTATCTTTTGCCATTCAGGAGACTGCTGCAATGCTCTTGAGCTAACGTGATAAAATCGTTTAATAGGCTACGGGTTAACATAAGGATTAATACATATTTTACTGGAGGACACACCTAATATAAGAAGTTAAATTGTAGTGATTTTAGATATATGTTATTTAAACTGTTTGAAAATTACCGATCATTTAATCTAGGCTACTTCTCATCTAGCAGTTTCCGCGCCATTAATGAAACCCCTTAGTCATCGTTTTAATGAAAGAAATAAGGAAACAATGGTGTAAATGTTCAAAATGCTGAAATTGTAGGAAAACCGCATACACAAGGATTTTTTAAATCCCACTCACCAACCCACGCCGCCCGCTCTTTTCTCTTTAGCTTTGGCAATATGTAATCCAGTGGGCCGCGCGAGAACAGGAATCTGTTTACTGCCGTGCTGCGTAAGGACGTAAATCTTCGCGTCTGACCGAGAAAAATACACAAGCTGATGTTGGTAATTCATTCGTATGCAGAAGAGTTTGATCCATAACCTCCCGTCCCCAGCTCGCGGCTCCCTTTTTTCTTCCTGCCACTTTGGAGGTCCGGGAGTTTTATTACCTTTTTTTTCTGTGTAACAAAAAAGCATCCTGTGCTTTCATTGCCGATAGTCCTTGACTCAGTCTTCATAACCAATTATTTGTAAAATGGATGGAGTTTATCGAAATGTTGCAGTGTATTGTTGTTGTTGTCATTATAGCTATTATTATTAATGCTATTGTTGTTGTTGTTGTTGTTGTTGTTTTGCTGCGATAAAACAATTTGGGATTGCTCTATTAGCTAGTAATTAGTAATTCAGTACTTTTCAGTCTAATATATATTGCGGTTTTGAATTCTTACATTTGAATGCACTGTTGCTACGAGTAAGCATGACATAGTTTCTAACAAATAGTCTAGTTCTGAGCGTAATTATAGAGTTATAAAGATTTTATGAAGTTGTAAGTATTCCGTCCTGACTGTGTTCACAGGGGAGAGAAGCAGCTTTCTGTGCTTGAGAAGGCGCTTCATTTGCATAATTTTTCTTGTCTACGGTGACGCTCTGTTTCGAGGGAGTTCACTGGGGTGTGCATGAGTATGTGTTAACGTGCTAGTTTGTGCACGTTAGTGGTACACGAAAGACTCACTAGAGCGCAGCCCATGGTGGCATTTAGTATAGGTCCGAGAACACAGGCGTTCATTTAGTACTACGTAATATGTGTGTATGTGTGAAGGTGCTTAATCTTTACGACCAGGGCGCACGAGACAACTTTCGTTATCTGGCAGCTATACTGATTTACGTCCAAAGAGAAAAAGACAGAAGGAAGGAATTTGAGTCCTCGAGCGCGACGGAGTCGCAGCTTTACTGCAGATACGTCCCATGACTCCTGCAAGTGCAGCTCTGGCTTTGTTGTCTTCCCGATTTAGCTTTACCCTGGACCGCTGTTTGATCGATTTCTGCCGCTGAATGAGAGAAGCTCGCGCCGTGCTGCGCGCTGCTCGTCAGAGAGGAAGGTAAGCGGGACAGAGGCAGAGTTCTCGCATGGCTGTTAAATGGCGAGTTTGTGATTTATGACCGCGCGACTGCAATCTCGGTTCAGGGAGAGTTCATACTCGCACATACACACACTCACTCACAGTCAAGCCAGATTCCTCCCGTGCAGCAGCTGGGTCTCCTGCTTTGTGGCTTTAGTGTCTTTTCTTTTAGCTTTCCATGTGTATGATAGTGCCAGAGAGTGAATTATTGGAAATCTAGAAAATAAATAGGCCTGTTGGTTTGGTTTTATGTAATTATGTGGCCTCATGTATGGCATTTGGGCCTGATTTCAGCACAGTTATATCGCTGGTTGTAAAAAAAACCCGCATGTTTTATTTATTTATTTTTAGTTTTTTTATTGAGCCGAATTTTATTGGTATCTTTTAACTATTATTATTATTATTATTATTATTATTATTATTATTATTATTATATTATTATTATTATTATTATTGCTGCTATTGTTTGCTATTATTAATGATGTTATTCCTGAAACAGTCCATGATTTAGCTGCATGATATATTTTTTTTGTGCGCTCTAAGTAGATCATGATTCTTTTGGTTTTATTTCTTATGATCTTATCTTCGTTTTGTTTCTTATATAAATGCATGTCGATTTGTGGTGTATTTTTAATAGGGTATTGACCTTTCAAATATCAAATAGGATAAGCTACTTTGGAGTTGAACATTGTACCAGGCGAATGTAATTCGTTTAATTCGTTACTGCCGCGCTCTACATTACATCTGGGCCGTGGAGATATAATTTCCCCGGCTTGACGACCCCTCATGCATCCACTGATGCCAGTTATCATTATCCATTTTTTTTTTTTTTTTTTTTTTTTTGGTAGGCGAGGAAGAGTTCAGTGTGGTTATGGAGACGCGCGTCTGCCCGGTTTTTCAGGTTTCCTGCAACAACTTTCGAACCCAAACAATACACGCAGGGGCTTGAATTTATGTAGACTAAAATGTCCTGAAACACCGTAAGAACAAAAAATCTGACGCAAGTAACTTGATTAATGACCTTTGTTTAGAATAGAAAAAAATTAGAGTCAACATTAAAATGAAAATGATATCTAAGAAAAACTTATGACAATGAGAATAAGGGTCGCATTAAATTCATGGCAATAGTTGCTTATTTATTGCCCTAATACTTTATTTCGGTTTACACTACTCATTTACATTAACACAATGCTCTATTTAACAGTAAATGTTAGTTTTATGTGCTAATGTGTGTATTTATTTTTTTAACATGTTAATATATAGGCCTCGCTTATTTTGATTGGACAGTGTGATTAAGTTAAATATTTTAAGCAGTTATCATGTTCTCAGTTCTCTTCAGTTATGTTGGCTATTGTTGCAGTTGGCCATAAGGTAAGTGGTGACCGGCTCTCCCAGTCTCGCCACAGTGTCAACTGAGCTTTGAAAAGTAAGATGGATAGGCCTTATTTCACCCGCTCAACGTATCTTCTCTCACCGTAGGTTCACCCGTAGAGCCCATTGGCGAAGAGGTGTCACGTGACTACGTTGAGCCAATGTTCTTCTTCGAAGGTGTCAGGACCTTGTCAGAAAGTGAAATAAACATTGGGAAACGGCGAGATGCAAAAAGCGACCTACTGCGACGGCTCGGCAATTTACAGTGGCTTCCCCTATCAAAGCGCAAACGGTTTAGGTTATGATGCCAATCAGCAGCAATATCTCCAGGCCCTTCATGTGGAAAGTGAGTACCATCGACCGGCCTGCTCCCTGCAGTCCCCTGGTGGCTCTGCAGCTCTGCACAAACCCACTGAAATCTCCGAGGGCTGCCAACGGAGTAACGGGACACAAGCCCCAGTACCAGACATCCCCGATAACAACCAGCCCCCTACTGCCCCTTCTGGGCCATCTTCTCCCAATGCCCTGAACCAAAATCCGAGCAATGATACCACCACCAAGAATCCTGGGCATTCATCATCTCCAACGCCAGCCACAAGGAAACACATTTTTCCGTGGATGAAGGAGTCCCGTCAGAACACAAAGCAGAAATCCTGTAGTACCATTTCAGGTGATTACATGTATAGCCTAAAACTAAAATGTTATAAAAAAAAAGATGCAAACGCATACGAGCCATATTACGCATCTAATCTTAGTTATGGAGTTAGTATTCAGAGCTTTCTATTGTTGTTTTCTTGTAACATGATTTGTGCAATGTGTCGTCGCTTTGGTAAAAACAGTCTGCCAAGAGCATAAATGACATATAAAATGTAAACATATCTATAGGCTACATGGAATTTGGCCTTTAATTTTATTTGGCTCCTTACTGACAACTGAGAGCATTATTTCAAAGGCTTCTGAGCAGTTATGACACCTCCAACACACACTGTCTATCTGCTATACTTTCATATACTTTCAATTGCTAGGCAACCATTTTATTTGGGAATTACTAACACATTTGTGAAAAAACAAGTTGCCTAGTGATTGCACTCTCGCTCTGCCCCACTTCCGGAGCAAACTATCCCAATTTTCTATACCTATTTGTATTAAACCTGCTGCGCTGAAGTAAGCAATTATGTTTTTAATACAGTAATCATGTGCTTGCTTTACCAACATACCTGGTAGTATTACCCTGTAATCTTTAAAATGATAAATAATGTACAGTGAGCTCCATTTACTGGGTGGGACATATACGATAACGCTTTACATTTTACTTTTTTTTTTGCCCTCATACAGTAGAGAGCTGCGGTGGAGACAAGAGTCCTCCAGGTTCAGCCGCCTCCAAGCGTGCTCGTACTGCATACACGTCTGCTCAACTCGTAGAGCTGGAGAAGGAGTTTCATTTCAACCGTTACCTCTGCCGCCCGCGACGAGTGGAAATGGCAAATCTGCTCAACCTTACGGAAAGACAGATTAAAATATGGTTCCAGAATCGCAGGATGAAGTACAAAAAGGACCAGAAGGGGCTTGGAATGATGCCCTCTCCTGGAGCACAGTCTCCGCACAGTCCCGTTGCTCTGTCATCCGGTGGCGGAGGAGGGGGTGGGAGTGCATATTTAAGTTCAATGCATTCTCTGGTTAACAGCGTGCCCTACGACTCACCCTCTCCAGCATCGTATAACAAACTCCAGCCTAATGCGTACAGCCTTCCTACGTCATATCCACCTCTGAATAACTGCCCGCCTCCTCAGAAGCGGTATCCGGGGACTGGCACAGCCACGCCTGAATACGACACGCATCATCTTCAAGGCAACAACAATTACGGAACGCAAGTGCAGGGTAGCCCGGTGTATGTCAGTGGCGGTGGAGGCTACTCGGATTCTTTGGTAGGTATGGGGGCCTCGGTATTTGGCCTGACACATCTACCGCATCCACCCCAAGGCAATATAGACTACAACGGCGCTATCACCATGGGAAACAGTCATCAGCAAGGAGGGTGCGAACCAAACCCATGCACATTCACAGACCTTACACCGCACTATTCTCAGGGAAGAATTCAGGAAGCGCCCAAACTGACGCATCTATAGTGCTGATACAATGCATTTATCTCCCCGTCCACGGCACACATTTGCGTCCCCGTTCTGACTGCGTTTTCTGTCACCTATTTTGTTCATATAGTTTTCCTGACTTAGGCTCAGGCGAAACGACCTTGTTTTATGTTCAACTTTATACATATATAGAAATTAAAGTTCCTAAAAACTTAAATGTCATGGCATAATGGGAATATATGTATAGGGCTATTTGAATTGTTTTAAGAAAATCTGAAACAGGGTATAAGAACACATTTTTATGACAAGTTTTTAAAATGATGTTGATTTTAAAGTTTTTTAATTGTCCCTAGTCCACGATTTATTTTCTGTTTTGCATTTTGCACTTGAGGAAGGATGCATACAAACACGATTTCGTATTCAACAGTTTTATCATACAGCGTGAGCTCGTGTCTTTCAGTCCTTCAAATGTATTTATTTGTTTCAATGGACAGTAGATTGTTTGTGTTATGTAGCCCAAACCCTTCAGATATAAAGAAATGGGTAAAAGGAAAAAATGCATCCATTGGATTCTCCCAGTCATAGCAGCGCTTAAACATATTGTCAAGTGCTAATAGGCAAGACTGTTTATCAAAGGTCAGTGTGTTCGTATATTAATCAATGTGTGCGAATGTTAATCATGCCTTGGTCAAACAGTCAAAAGAGACATCCGATCAGATACTCATACTTTATTTGTTTGAATATTTTTGATGTCACACATTCCATGCTGCTCCACTTTGAAGAAATAAAGTAAACTAACTGACGAGCTTATGTATTTGCCTTCTAGCAGAGGGGTTACACAACAAAAGCACCACAAACAGTTAGACAATTAGCAATCAAAATAATCATAATCAGCAGATAATTTGCTCAATGCACGTCACAGTTTGGTTCAAATGAAGCAAAACGTAAAAAGTAGACCTGTTTATTATTAAAAAGAAAGGCATTTGGGAAAAGGACACAAACAAGCTACATATGCATATATTTAATGAGTGGTGAACCGTCATTTCCTGCAGTCTTGCATTATGTGAAAAGTGTAAGCAATTCCATCCATTGTAGTGACAGTCTCCTAGGCCTCCAGCAGTGCCTGTGAGAGAAAAAAAAAGTCAAGTCTTGAAAAACTCTGAAATGCTCAAACCCAGCCCTCTTTTTGGACCAACAACAGTGCAAGAAAAGACAGATACTGCATAAAATATAGGTATTAAATAATGCTATTATTAAGAATAATAATGAACGCAGAAGTCTCTGAATCAACTCGTGAGGTGAAATTTTATTCAGCCATCGTCATCAGTAATACTTGAGACAGACATACACAATTCACATATTCTAAATGTAACAACGCATTCTTTAATATCAATAATATTGTTTTGTAATTTCTTACAACAATAACTTTACATGAAAAGGCGATTAGCAACCTCATTGTTGTGTAGTACACTAGTTACACTAGTCACACTAGAAATTCGCACAAGTATATTGCTATTGCTAGTAAAAATATCAACTTTAATTTCTAAACAAACATGAGTGTTCCTTTTGCAAATATGGGTAGGCAAAGAGCTTTATTCACTAGCCTATATATTTAGCCTATCAAATTACATGATTGTCCGACGTAGCCTAATGTTATAAATCATTGCAACACTTGTAGTTCATTGTAAAATGCCCTAATTCTATGTGGCATACGCTTTGCAAGACAACTAATTTCCTGAGCTTGCGCGAGACATTGGAGATATCTAGTTCACGCCGTATAAGAAAAACAAAGTTGATCGATTTAAGACATTACAGATGTGGTTATGGATTTCATGAGGAAAGTTTTAACCGACTTGGAATTAGTTCCAACTCCCACATAGCTAGTAACCGCTTTCCTACTCTCACAATCCTAACGATTACTTCAGAAATAACACTAAGCCTTTATCACAACAAAAATAGCGCATCCTTTTATCAAATGATGCAATATAAAAGAAAATGACTTACTCTTTGATAGCAAATGACTGCTCCTTTAAAGGGGATGTGGACTTTAAGTCTGTGTTTATGAGAGAGACAAACAGAGGCAAAACTTTGTAATGGAGCCTCTCGTTTTGCCAGGATTTGATTCGTTTGATTCAGGATTTGAAATGTGTTGTGGGGGCATGAGGCTGTCAGACCTTTTGGCAAGTAAGATTGATCGCGTGCAGGTTTCTAGAACTCTTTGTTTAGTATATAAGCACTAAAACTACAAACGACCAAGTACTCGCTTCGGTAAAGTTTAAACAATCCGCATTTCTGCAACTAACTAACTAACTAAATAAATAAATATGGTTTTATTTAATAGAAAGTCTCCTTCCTGTGTAAAATGGAATTGTTAACAACATTACTTTTAGCTGAATCTTAATCCAAAAGTTCTATAATATAACGTCAAATATTCTGTAGGCTATTAAAAATAAGTGAAGTTATGTACATGCATTTATTTAGCAAATGCTTTTATAAAAGAACTACTACAAATAGGAATTTGTCATAGAGACAACTATATTCATAGCAGATTATACAATGTAAGGGGTAGTAGAAAGAACGAGCTAGAGCAGAGGATGTGATAAGTTTTTTAGTATTTACTAAAATCCTCTAATCCTCACTGTTCAAACTTCTCGGTAAAAAAACCTTCTATATCTGAAAACATCTGGTATCAGGAAGCGTTTACTGGGAACGACGTAGGTCCCTATCGTAGAGAGCATTAAATATAGTACACTTTATTTTTTATTTGCACGGTATTTTGTAAATTATTTGATAGATTAATAATGTATTTTAGAATTTATTTCAGTGCGATCACAATTTTCCGTAAGTATGGTCGTTTTGAAGCTGTGCGTTTTTTTCTAACCAGTGTGGGCCTATCCTAAGAATCAGTAGGCGGAACGTTACGTCAATAGATTTGGGTGGGGAAGGGGTCCCAGTGCATTTGTGTGCAATAATAATGGTAAGAGGAGCTGGGTTGAAACCGCTGTCTTTTCAGGCCACATGAGATGAAAACAAAACTTCTCTTTCAGTATAGCAGGCGTAACTTATTTGGCTAATGTATTGGATCAAGACTGGCCCACTTGCTTTATTTGTGATAGCCTACACAGACTCACAGAATGCACGTGCAGCAGGGGCAGAAGGGAGACTCTAATTTTTATACGCACCGGCGACCGGTTTGGAGTCTGACTAGGAAGCTTCAGGGCCATTGCCTTCTTTAATGAACACCATGACACCGATATACATAACAGCAGTGACCTCCCTCTTGAGAGAGGAGTTGCTGGAGGAAGTTCTTCGGGTCGATCTGTCAAGCTGGATCCTTTTGAATAAACCCCAAATTGCAATTGGGTAGCGGTACCGGTAATCATATGACATGACTTTTCGGACTTTCCAGTCTCCTTTTGAATTCAATATTCTCGATAGTAAACGGTCCACGTATGGCATAATTAAAATAAATTGTTTTAATGTTTTTGTTTTCTTCACATATCCTGCATAAATCAATTCAGAGCTGAAAAAAAACAGACTTTAACGAAACCAAACTTTTCCTAACCGCGCCGCTGTCGGGGCAAGAAGCAACAGGTTTACAATGAATTATGAGTTTGAGCGCGAAACAGGTTTCATTAATAGTCGGCCATCGTTAGCGGAGTGCCTTACTACGTTTCCCCCCGTTGACGAGTCATTTCAGAAGTCATCAATCAAAAGCTCAGCGCTCACGAACCCTCACCCTCTTATCCTACCTCCTTTCGAGCACACCACCCCAAGCTTGAGCCTCAGGAGCCAGCCAAGACATGTAGGGCCACGGTACAGCTTAGATGGGGGAAGCCCACTGTACGCCAATTCTCTTACCCCGGAATACCCGTGGATGCGCGAAA
Source organism: Paracanthobrama guichenoti (assembly GCA_018749465.1). NCBI lineage: Eukaryota > Metazoa > Chordata > Actinopteri > Cypriniformes > Gobionidae > Paracanthobrama > Paracanthobrama guichenoti. Next base: position 12,581,643 of record CM031961.1, on the reverse strand, counting down.
AGAAGACCAACAAAATAAACTGTCATCTTACACCAACCGGCTCATTGTCTACTTCAGCGGGAGTCATTTGCTTCTCTCCAAAAGGTGAGCTTAGGAAAACCTAACCGAAGAGAGAACTAAGGTAATTTAAGCTCTGAGAGAAAAGATGAGCATCGCCATGTCCTTCTGTATATCTGCACTGTCCTCTCTCCACGCAGTTTACATCATACAGCCTAGGTGAAAATTCTGTAAAATGTTTGACCATCTAGTTTAATTCGAATCAATAAGGTCTTTCTGATGTCTGACGTCTAACGAAGAATGATAGATTACTGTTGTGGCGCAAGGGACTCTCAGGCATTCATTAGAAGATGCTGGTCGGTATACCACGCACACACTGGCGATGCTGTTTGCGGTCTCTGTTTTTCACAATACTTTGTAGTTAATCAGCTTTTTGTGGCATTTTACACTTAACATTACATTAACATTGCGATAGACAAATACTAGGTAGGTTGTCATGTATTGTTTATTATTGTATATTTTGACTATGTAACAAAACAAGTATTCGTGTGTTATTATTTTTTATTATTTTATTATTTTTATTATTTTTGACAAATTTTTCCAGGCTCACCCGAGCTTCCCGAGGGCGGCTTGTCTAGTGGAGAAGGAAGTTCGCGCCGGCTGAGAACAGCATACACAAACACACAGCTTTTGGAACTGGAGAAGGAGTTCCACTACACCAAATACCTTTGCCGACCACGCCGTGTGGAAATAGCCGCATTGCTCGACCTTACCGAACGCCAAGTCAAAGTGTGGTTCCAGAACCGACGGATGAAACATAAACGCCAGACCCATACTAAGGACATCCATGGGGAGCTAAGCAAAACAACTGTCGTGGATGATAGTGGTACACAGAGCGACGAGGACACCTCTATGTGTGGCCTGATTCATGGCAGACTGGGCTTTGTAGAAGGAGAGTCGAACTCTTTTCTAAACGATCTGTCAACAGTCTCCGGGCAGCTCTCTAATGATAACAACATGCAAATGTTTGAAATGTTTTCTAACAGCTTTATGGAAAGAAGACTGAAAGATATTCCCAGTCAGCCACCCACTGATCTAGGCAAGGGGAAAATAATACACAACCGATGTGCCGTACCGGACAACTGCAGTTCCCCGCGTGTTATGGACGCGGCTGTGCAGGATTTCAACATTTTTTCGACCGACTCACGTTTGTCTGAAGCAGCTTCGCCAACACTTCACAAGTCTCTGGAAAGTCCAGATGATATACCAACGGGGTTTTATTTTTTAACGGATTCATTTACTACTTCTGATTTACAAAATGCAAACTACTGATTATCAAAGTGGACCAGTGAAGAGATGGAAGGATAATTTTAATAGTTGTTTTATTATTATTTGCAAGATGGATAAAAAGGTAAGCAACAAACCTGGGTGCTGTACTCAGTAGTGCATAGGCCTAATTCAAACAGTAGATGTAGTTTAGATTCCTTGTAGCCTATATATGTTGTCTGTTGCTTATTTTTGTAAGAATAAATACACTTTGTAAAGGCTTGTTTCAAGACAATATTCAATAAAAATAATAATAAAAAAAAACACACACAGAGACAAACACACACATGTTGCAACAGCAACAACTATTAGCCTATTTGTAAGTAGCTCATTAGCTAGACATGTAAACACATTATAGCTACTAATCATTTCTTGAACCAAATTAAAATTATTAGATTCATTATTAGATTCAGGCCTACTGGAATGTTCCGAGCAGACAATACAGATCCTTTTGAAGAAGTCACACAGATGTGTGTGAAATGCACACAGATTTGATATTTTATTTTTCTCAATTTTAAGATTTACATGCTGAAGCAATGCTATTAGGGGCCATGAACTCAGCGTTAGGAAACTTTTTTGTGATCACTAAAATGGGAAAAAAAAAATACTGATTTACTTCTGAATGTGCACTGAATAAATATTATATCGTTTTGTTTTCCCTTTCCACGATGCAAATTAATATAAACTGTATAATTATTTCCAACACATATTATACATACTGGTGTAAACTTTTCAAATGTTATATTTTGTCACAAAACCGTGTTCAAATATGGCTTCTTCGCCAGAGGTGGGCTCTTTGTCTCACTCTTTTCTCTGCTATGCGTAGGGAAATGCCAATGATGTTCTTAGTTCCATAGCGAACTCATAAATCAAAGTCTTTCAGGCAAGCTGACAGCACCAAGACAATCACTGCCTGTGAAACGTCTACCCAAAATAAGCGTTTTCACTCACTGTTTATCATTAAGAAGGTTGTGGATCCTGCAGCACAACCCACATGGACGATTATAACTCAGTTTTATTGGCGTTTTAACACCCGGCATTAGGATTACACAAAACAGTCATAAACCATATTTCATTGTGCGTGCCACGCAGTTTGTCTTAGTCTATTTTAAGTCCTCCTAACCTGAGTGAAATATTGTAATAGAAATGGTTTATATAACTATTATATTAAAAACCTTTTTCCAATATTTTTAATATTACTAAAAGTGCACTGTAGCCATTGGGCTATAATAAAACTAGCATTTTTATGTTCACATATTTCTCACCCACAATTCCCAAAATATTTTCTCATATGAACTGACTGCAATAGCCTACTTTTCTTTTTTTTTTTTTTTTTTTTTTTTTTTTTTTTTTTACTTCTAATGACGGATTCGTAGTCACATTTTTGCTTAAATGCATTGGTTACGCAGCTGTTTTAATGTTCTTGTTTATACTATGTTAGGTTTGCTCCCTTGTTTGTAAGGGACCATGATTTTAAAAGAGTGTTAAAAGAGAGAATGAGAAATACTAGGCCGTCAGAAGCTTGTGGAAAGCGCCATTTTGAGGATAAAAAAACATTGGACATCTGTAAGAAATGTTGCCATTTTCATCCACAGGGGGCGCATGTCTCCCTGCTCCATTAGGCTTGGAGATATGAATGCACTCTCTCTTGCTTAACTGATCACTTTTTGACCACTGGTCACAAAACACACATTCAGCAAAGCAAGCAGTCCAGTTCGTTTGTATCTTATCGAGTAGCCTTTGTGACAAAGCGTCTGTTTCCATTTTGCCTGATGTTGAAAGGTTTTACATAAATCGCTTATTGCAATGATAGATAGGCTACAGTGGGCTGGCTACCACAGGCTTTTTATTAAGTAAGACTCAGGCTTATTAAATTATAAAAACATTCTAATGAAAAGATTGTAAATTAAAAAAAAAAAAAAAAAAATCAGTTGTAGGCTACAATTAGATAATCGTTTTAATACTCAATGTCGAGTTGACAAAAGCCCTACAAAGCAGCGCAATTGACTCACGACATAAGCAACATGGTTAATAAAGCATAAGAAAAAAAGACATTCGCTTTACATTATTTTCCTGTGGTTTGAGCTCATCTTACCTTATGCATTTCTTCAACATATTTCCCCACAACAGTAGGCTACTGATGTTGCCTGGACGTTGTCTGTGAGACACTTGCTCCTCTGCCAGCGAATCCATCCTTTCAATGGGGGATAAGGTGGGCCTACGTCACGTTGATCGACAAGAGGTCGGCATTTACATAAGTCTGGTCTTTAACGACAACCTGTCAGTGCAAGGCCACTTAAGATCAAGATGAGACAGAACAACTGATCACTGGCTGACCCAGCCCACGTGACTGTCACTGGTCATTCATATCACTAGCTCGCGGACACCCCCCAATCCACGACTGATTGAAGGAGGCAGAAGGGTGGCTCGGCTCAACCCCGGGTGAGTGGTGAGACGTTAATCAGTCCCCGGGCCCAAAGATCTGTCAGTGTGGCAGCCACGCGCAGAGACGCCCAGGAAGATGCTACAATGAGCACATTCTTAGATTTCTCGGCCATAAGTGGTGGTGGAGACGGAGGTGGCGGAGGCTCGTGCTCAGTCAGAGCGTTCCATGGTGACCACGGACTTTCAACATTCCAATCATCGTGTGCTGTTAGGGTAAATAGCTGCAGTGGGGACGAGCGGTTCATGTCCAGTAGATCATCACAAGACGCAATTAACCCTCAGCCACATCAAGCCGGCTCCTACCAGTCCCCCGGGACTCTGTCAATTACCTACAGCGCTCATCCAAGTTACGGGACTCAAAGTTTTTGCTCCGGATATAGTCACTATGCCCTAAATCAGGATGTGGACTCGTCTGTGAACTTTCCCCAGTGCGGCCCATTAGTTTACTCTGGAAATATTTCCTCCACGGTTGTGCAGCACCGCCACCATCGCCATGGTTACAGTAGCGGAAACGTTCACCTCCATGGCCAGTTCCAGTACGCCTCAGCTACATATGGTAATAGTCCGGATCAGGCAAACCTTACGTTTGTGGCGGGCTGCTCAAATCCGCTATCCCCACTGCATGTGGCTCATCACGATGCATGTTGTTCACCTCTGTCAGATGGCGTGTCCACAGGGCAGACATTTGACTGGATGAAGGTTAAACGGAACCCGCCAAAAACAGGTGAGTGGCTGGAGAACTTTCACATGCCAAGGTCTATTTTTTCCTGATACAGTAGGGTATTTGTGCTACGATTGAAAAAGAAAAGTACTTTCAGAACACCCTTGGTGTGTAAAATTGTGAAATAAATCTAGACTGAGGCACTGATATGAAATGCATGCGCACTCATTTATCTATCTGTTTATCGTCTCTCCTCAGGGAAAGCTGGAGAGTATGGATTTGGTGGGCAGCCAAACACTGTACGCACCAATTTTACCACAAAACAGCTGACAGAGCTTGAAAAGGAGTTTCATTTCAATAAGTACTTGACTCGCGCGAGGCGTGTGGAGATTGCGGCTGCGCTCCAACTGAACGAGACTCAGGTGAAGATTTGGTTCCAAAATCGCCGTATGAAGCAAAAGAAACGCGAAAAGGAAGGTCTTTTGCCCAAATCTCCGTCCGAACTGAAGGATGGTCTCGAAAAACCCGAGGATGCATCAGAAAAGTCGCACTCCGCACCATCCACGCCCTCTCCCACTTCCCCGACTGTTGATGCATATGCCTCGAATTAAATGGCTCTCACGTCATCTTCCAACCTGTTATTGCAGAACTGTTACTTACTGTCTCGTTTCAAAGTCATTGTCAAAATCATCATGTGACATACAGAGACCATTGCATAACTTTGTTTCGACCATTTTGACCACTCAGTGTATTTACCTGTGCTTTGTGTTATTGTAAAATGACTGTTAATAGTCTTGGGCACCTTGTCAAGCACCTATAGAACAAGTGGATTGTGCATTATTGAGCACAGTAATAGCAAATGCTGCACTTTTACACGTCTTGTACACCATTTGTCAAAATGCCTACCTCAAGAACCAAGAGAAATAGTGCAATATATTTAAGTGATGTGTTATTAAGAGAGATTAATCAATTGCAACTCTCGTCAAAGGCTTGTTTGAAGACACTGACAACTTTTCTGGACCGCGCATAGTGTTATCCCTGATGTTATGAATGTGGTGTGAGTTTTGCAACAAGATGCGCAATTATTTTAAGTTGTCGTAGGTCGTACTGAGTTTTATCAGTCGGAGATGAAAGCACAAGTCTCCGTTAGAAACATGCTTTAGAAAAAGATCAAGATACGGGTGAATTAAATGTGTGAATTAAAAAATTCTCAACTACAATTTATTTGAACACTGGTCCTTTACTCTTGATTGTGCTATAGTGCCTCGCACACAGCCACATTTAACTTTCAAAATATTACTGACAATGTGATACCTTAATTGTTTTGTTCATTACATAGTTTTTTGGCTGGACTGTTATGTTTAAGTCATCGATTACTTTGCATAGTCCTAATCTATACTAAAGCTCACTCTTTGGCTCCGTAACTGATGTATGCGTCTGCGCGTTGTTTCTTCCTCAGGGACCAAAAATATATTGGCACATGGTAAGCATGTTTATCCACGAAAGAAGATGCGCAATGCTGTCACCGTCATTCGTGATGACAACCCTATTGACCTGTTAGTTTATAGAAGGCAAACGAAGGACAAGAAGAAAAAAAAAGAGTGAACATCGATTAAATCATCTCAACTATCGACAAGAATGAGTCGGTCTGACCCCATCCGTGTTGATGAGGTGTGAGTCCTCATATCACACATATCAGTTTTGCTTACAGAGTGTCGAGTAAAGCAGTAACAGAGCATTATAAGGAGCAAAACGTTTGAACAACAGATCCGAAGGCATGTTCAAGTAAACTTCGGATACACGAATACATCTCTCTCTCTCTCTCTCTCTCTCTCTCTCTCTCTCTCTCTCTCTCTCTCTCTCTCTCTCTCTCTCTCTCTCTCTCTCTCTCACACACACACACACACACACACACACACACACACACACACACACGTTGGTGCACATATCGTTATAAGGACATTCCACGCGTAAGGGTTTTTAAACTGTACAAACTGTGTAGCCCATATAAAGGCATGAACAAACAATTGCCCTGAGCACAAAAAAACAACAAAAACAAAAACAACAACAAAAAAAAAGCTGTCCGTATATAAAAAAAACTCTAAATGTTTCTTTTAGTTAACTTACGTCCTTAAGTGCAGAGAGCGCGACATTTTCACTACGCACACACCGGTCTTGACTGAGCTTCACCTTAACTCCACAGGTGCACATGAGGGTTGCATGTGAGTCTGTGTGGAGCTTAAATAACTTCTGGTACGGTTGCGTAAGTTCTTCAAAGACTCTTTAATATTATTAAATTAGAACGTTTCCATTCAACTTTATGAATAAGATTTTTCTGTACATTTTCGGGCATTGGGCACACCTGTGAACGCGCTGAAAATACTTTGCACTGTTATTGATTTGTCATAATGTTGAAGTAATGAACAGTCAATTATAACGCAAAAATATGACACTCTGTGTGACATATGACACCATTTTTATGCATTTAACAATAGTAGCATATTTAATATACATGTTGCATTGAGTTAAAGTTCATAACGCTACAAATAATTTTATTAAAAAAACCATAAAAAACAATAAACAATATTTGACAAATAGGCCTAATTTACAAATATAAAACCGAAGCAAGAATTTGAGGAAATAAACCCATCAATGTAAAGTCAAATGATCAGTATGTGATTTGAATGTGTTCTTGTCGCGTCTCTACTTGACAGACTTAAGCAGGAAGGCTCGTGACTGTGAAAACATAAATGCGATTATATTCTGCATGCACGCCGATAACAAAAAGTGCCTACAAAGAGTAAGATACGTTCGTGCTATCTTCATAGCCTATATATCTTATTTTTCCCCCAAAGATACTAACAAAGGATTAAAAACTGAAACATGTAACCGAACTGCTTATTAAATTAGACACGATTATATCATTATTATTAAAGTGATACATTTGTTTATTAATTGAGCTGTTTACTGCAAGAATGAGCAGGGATTTAAATATCTCTTTTAAATAAACTATAAAATTCTTACGTTCAGTTAGTAACCAAATAATAATGTTTTGTAAAAATGTATTTAAAGACTAATTTTTGCGGCTTTGCATTAAAGGCTGACCTGACCCCTGAAAGAAAACCCCGGTGTCATTTAGACTATTGGTCACTGAGAGCTAAAATTATTGAAATCTTAACACTGAGTGAGTGCTATCATACCATATTCTATATGAAGCGAAAGAGGCAATTTACAACTCTTCATATAAGGCAGTCAAATAAAAAATATATCTTCTACAGTCTACAGTCTTTGGGCATGTTGCTGAAGGTGGAACACCTGTTGGTCACTTTGGATTATGCACGTGAGAGAGCGAGTGCAAGAGCTAAAAGATAGCATGGTCATCTAATGCAGCAGCTGTTGTGGGTTTGATGTTAAAAACTAATGTCTAACATAAATTTGATCCTAAAATTCTTTTGTAAACTATTGGTGTAAACCCCACAAATGTGCTATAGTTTTTGTCTGCAAGTTCGGTTTATTAAAAGTTACTTTTTCACTCAGTTCTATTCAGTTATCTATTATCTATTAATAATTTACCCACATTGCATATGGAGAAGATATGAGCCAAAATTGATAAATACATTTTTATACTGTTTGACTGTGGTGTAAACAAGGCAAAATCGAAGAATCAAGACTAAAATCTTTCATTTTCCTGAGGTCTTATACTTTAATCAGTCATACTCATACTTAGCCTTAAGAGTTAGAAATAATCAAGCCAACAAAACAACCTAATCCTGACCTAATTTAAGTGGTAGAGTTCTAAGCATTAGAGTATTAAGCATGTCACACGTAGAGACACATGCTTAACAAAATACATGTATAAAAAAATGCATATATACATATGTGTGCATGCTTAGCAACATACCAAATTATAGCCCAAAAAATACTTACTGTCACTGTTATTTTATGTACGCAAACCTAAGAAAAACTAGAACTGCAATGTATGAAAATACTTTTTCTTGTCTCTCATCTTTTCATTAATAAATAATTACATCTTTTTCAAGATAGGCATGATAGGCAAGGAATTAAAATAAAATATAAATATAAATATAATAAATATAAATCTCTCAAATAGTTTGATTGAATTACGAGGACTGCATGCTTAAACAATGCTTGTGCTTAAAGTGTAGACTTTTCCTGTGTTGACAAAAAAATTGCATATGAAAACATTTCCAAATGTCCATCCCTGATAATGGAACTGGACCGCACATGTAGAAAGCAAGACATGTTGTTATAAAAAGACTTTAACTTGTCCACAGTCTTTCTTTGTGTTCTTGTGATTATGTAGTCAATCGTCCTTTCAGTAAAACAAACTGTACTATAATGATGACACAAACAGAATATGCATCGAATTTCACTCTCATTGTCATACTCATTCTCATTCTCATAAAGCCTATAGTTTTGCCTAAAATGGATTAGAGCAAAGCTGATATAAGAAGAACATTACAGAGGGGTGTTCAAGCGAGAATCAGACAGAAAAAGAGGAAGAAATGGGGGGTAGAGAGAGGCAAACAGAGTAAAAAGGAGAGAGGTCCATCCATCACACTGTCTTAACCTCACAGTGACCCCAGCCTGGCAGCCAATGAGGCACCTCTCGTCTGTGCAGGAGATCGGGTAACCGTGGAGATGGACTGAACGTTTTAGCATGCTCTTTTTGTGCGATCTGTCAACACCTCCCAGATCGTCTCACTACAACTTAACTGATGTGAGTGCCACTGCTTGATTGAAATGACTGGACCCACAATAACTTAAAAACACAAAGCATCTTAGATTATATCCATAAGGACATAACCATTCATATGAGGGGGGGAAATGCATGCACACATACACACACAAACTATATATATACTATTCATTTTGGTGTATTTCTTATCTGAAATGCTTGATGTATTTTTAAGAATGGCCGAAGGGCAAATTTTTTGTCATATGCCTCTGCCTGTAACTGAGAGGAGTAATTGTGAATTGACAATTATCTGAATTACAGCCTCCTGATTTTTAAACTTGTTCTAAATATATTTACAATAGTCAATAGTCTAGTCAAAGGGCCTGTATGGACAAGCAACTTTAAATAATGAAATATAATATAATATAATATAATATAATATAATATAATATAATATAATATAATATAATATAATATAATATAATATAATATAATATAATATAATATATAATATAATATAATATAATATAATATAATATAATATAATATAATATAATATAATATAATATAATATAATATAATATAATATAATATAATATAATATAATATAATATAATATAATATAATATAATATAATATAATATAATATATAATATAATATAATATAATATAATATAATATAATATAATAAATATAATATAATATAATATAATATAATATAATATAATATAATATAATATAATATAATATAATATAATATAATATATAAATACTCTATTAATGCTCATCATGTGAAAATACCCTTCAAGTGTATGAAAGAGGGAGACAAAAGGGATAGGTGATGAAATGTGGGGAAATTTCCATAGTCAGTTTTTCCCTACAAGCAAAACTGAGGTTCATCAGATAATACTGATTCTGTTTCAAGTTCAGCTCACCTGCACCAATTAGCCCTGAGGAAATAGTCTCTCTTCCTTGCGAAAAATTCACACACACACACACACACACACAGACACACACAAGGCATACATAAGATCAAAATGAAAAATGATGCACACATGCCTTTTGACAGGCTTACCATTTAAACATTGTCTATGCGGATTTGGTGCAATTTGTCCTCTGTGTGACAAATTGATGATTTTTTTTTTCTTTCTTTTTTTTCTTTCGTACATGTATAGAGTTATGGAGAGTTCAGCTATCAGAAGAGTAAATGTAATCAATCCATTTAAGAGTGTATGCTTTTTCAAGATAAATATAGGCTTAGATAAGCTTCAGGAAATGCATTTGTTTCATAAAGGTCATATAAAAAAAATACAAAGACCAGTAAAATGATGGTCAGTTATGCTCATTTTAAGGTACGGTCATCAATGACAAGGATGGCTGTAGGGCTGGAGGTACGTTAGTGTTATCATTTGTACATCATGGTTTTCAACAACTGCTTTTCTGCTCCCTGTTAATGCCAACAATAGTCACACTGTCAGTGTCTGAGTAATAATGATGTAAAATGTAACCTGGGGCGGCAGTGACACTCAACTATGTTTTTGAAATGAAACATCATGTCTTTTTCACACACACCTACTCACTCTCACACTAAATGTCGTTTACAAAAAAAAAGAAAGGCAAAGATAGACAAGCTGTCAGACATCTACAGTGAAACTATGCAAGAGTAATTATTGTCTGTCCCCTCTAGGCAAAGCCAAGTCGCACCTGACACACACCTGCATGAGACCGGAATGAAATGCAAACTACATCTCCCACAAAGCAACGAGTGTTCATAGTTGACTGGATTGCATGGACCAGGTGCTGATCTAGACTTGGAAGACAGGGCACTAGAGACATTAAAATGGTTAAGTCTTACAAGTTCAGCTATGATAGACAAGTGGATAATAAGATCAATACAGAGATTCCATTTCACCCAAAAAATGTAAATTCTTTCATAATTTACTGACCCTTATGTCATTCCAAACCTGTATGATTTTTGTGTTTCTGTTGAACACATAAGAAGATATTCTGATGAATGTTTCAACTGTTTTGTCCATACAATGATAGTCGAACATTAGTGAACCTCATTGACCTTCACTCTATGAAAAAATAACACTGAGATATTAACAAAACAATTGTATTTGCTTTTAACAGAATAAATAAAATCGGTAACACTTTACAATAAGGTCTCATTTGTTAACATTAGTTAATGTAATAACTAACATACACTAACAATGAGCAATACATTTGTTACAGTATTTATCTTTGTTAATGCTAGTCAATAAAAATACAGTTGTTCATTTTTTATTCATGTTAGTAGTGCATTAACTAATGTTAACAAATACAACTTTTGATTTTTATAATGCATTAGTAAATGCTGAAATTAACATCAACTAAGATGAATAAATGCTCTATAGTATTGATCATTCTTAGTTCATGTTAACTGAAGTATTTAACTAATGTTAACTAATTAAACCTTATTGTAAGTGTTAACATAAAGTCATACAGGTTTGGGACAACATGAGGGTGCATGAGTAAATGATGACAATTTTCAATTTTGGGTGACCTATCCTTTTAAATCGTTTCAAATCTCTGCATTTACAGTAGTAAATATAACTTGTGATATTTTTTGGCCATTGACCGCCATGATCATCATGTCTAATGAAAATATGAAGTTATCAACTGTTGAGAGGTCTGCGATTAACAGAAACCTTCTGGCAGTTCCTTCCTTTGTCTTGCCACTTAAATTCTAGTGGCATTGAATCTTACAGACAAATAGCTCATCATGAGTATGAGTAAACTAGAAAGGCTCTTCTGCTGTTTTGTTTAGTGTTGGACCAGAAAGCCTCCGTAGGCTCCTCATTTTTACAAACTTTGCATAGACAGCCTAGGTCTATTTGCAGATCCTGACCTCTTTGGGCTTTTAGGCTCACACCTGGGCACTATTACCTCCCCACATTATAATTTGTGCAACAGTGGCCAAGTAATTCCCAGTACAAGCGAGCATTTAATGACAGAGCTGTCTTTACCCTGACCATCACTGCCGGACGTTGGCAGGGATCATTCCATCGGAGCGTGACGTGTCACCCATGTGTCTGTGTGGCCGGTGATGTGATCTTTAGTCCCCTCATGATCTATAGACTGGCATTTTGGTCGTTTATACACCAGACCCCAGCGTGCATGCTAAACACTCTGTCAGCCAATATCCTGACAGGAACTTAACGCAGCCACGGCAATACTAAGACAGGACATGGAGAGGCTGAAGACACAACCGCCGATAGCCAAATGGCAGCTGGCTGCTCAATCAAATTATGTGAAGGAGGTAAAAAAAAAAAAGAAAAAACTTCTGAAAGTCTGTTCAAGCAAAAATACATAAAATGCATATTGCTCAAAAGAGACGATTTGATAAATCTATTAATAATTTCATCAATTTCATAAAGCGATTCTTTTTAGGACAGTATATTATATTTCTGCCTAAATAGGTAGAAGAACACAGTGGGAATGTAATCATGCTGAATTAATAACTGTGTGTTGAATGTGTTTAACTGAAAATAAACATTTGCAAGTTACAGATCAGTACATGTTTGATTTTTTTAGATAGTAATAATTTGCCTTTTAAGATTACTGAGGCTGATGGCTGTCTGTCAATCAATTTATAGATGGCATAGACAGACATTATTACAAGCATACTATTTAGTTACAAAGAAAAATATTGAACAGAAAAAAAGATATTTTGAAAAATGTTGGTAACTAATTTGGCAAAACTCAAAACTCAAAATGATAAAAATCAATCATTGAGGCTGTAAGTGTAACATTAAAAAAACATAATTTTTGTTTGTTACTTTACTTGGATAATTTAAGTAGCTCACTTAATTTGGCTTTGTAGCAAAAACTTATTTTGTATAATTATACATCGCACTTATTATCCTGAGTAATCTAGACAAGGCTTTGTAGCCGTGCATTTCCAGCATACTATTTAAGTAAAATTTACTTAAAATATTTACAACGTATTTTTCCATATTGCAACAAAATGGGGTTACTGTGATGGTGATGAGTGGAGCCTGACCTTAGGCTGAAGACAGGTAGGTGCAGTGCATCATATGAATTGCTTTGCTCAATGAGCAACCGTTTATAGCCGTATTGTGGTTTGTCTCTACTGCATAGTGAAATAGAACTAATGCATGTTGTATTTGAGTTATTTTTACATCTAATTTTATTGCCGCTTAGTTGAATTATGTTTCTTCTACACAAAGTTTTTGAGTTGTGTTTACGAGGAAAATTAAGCTTAAAACCAAGGCGATATTTTTTACAGTGTCATCAAAAGTTAAGAAATTCAAAGTTTAATTAAGCTGAACTGATATATTTTTATTTTATACATGTATCTTTTAATTGCTCTAAACGTAAAAAAATATTTGAGTACGCTAACTCAGACATTTAACTTAAAATAATCATGTAATCTCAACTTAAATAGTTTTAGAAGTGAAAACTTGTTTAGCTTTAACTAGCTAATTCAGTAAATGCTACTGTCTAATTGGTAATACAATACTTTGGTAGCATTTAAGCATAGCAATTACTGAATGAGTACAGCAATACAGAATATTAAACATACCTGTGCTCAAACCAAGTTTTTAAAGTAATTTTATAATCATTTAAGTTTGTCTAAATGAAAAGAAACAAGTTCATAAAACACAAAACTAACTTACTTAAAATGTCTTAGTTTTGTGAACTCAAAAGAAAAAGAAAGTTCTATAAACTCATAAAAGGTTATTTAATTGAACTAATTTGTTTAATTTAAGTTTACCCTACTCAAACCAATTAATTATTTTGAGCATTAGGGTTTACAGTGCAGTTGATGGTAGCCACTGACTTCCATTTTGATTTCCTACTATAGAAGTCTATGGGTCAACTCTGGTTACCAACATTCTTCAAAATATATATATTTTTTGCATTAACAGAAAAAAAGAAACTCACATTTGGAACAACTTACGAGTAAATTAAGTAAATGACAACATTTACATTTTCATTTTTGGGTGAACTATCCCTTTAACTTAGTCTTGTTTTCTCTGTTTTTGTATGGGGATAAGGGTCGGAGAAATGGACAAGGTGTGTGTGTCCATTTCAGTACCTTTGGGACCATCTGTCCATCCCTCCATTGACACGTCCATGGAACTGTGAAGTGATCTAAATGCGTGGAGGTGTGCGTGCACATGTCTGAGCCTTAGGTCAATAAAGCCCTCATCAGGGATTCCTTGGCTCGAGCGTTTACATAAACAGCCGCTTAGTGGGATTAGCATGGTGTTAGCCTGTTAGCTTAGCGACGTAAACAGCGATTTAATCTTTTCCCAATGTCTCAGGAGGCTGACCAAGATGACCAACATCTCATTAGGTTAGGATATTTTTTTATCATCCTTAGGTCACTGGTTCACATCACAATTGAGAGGGCCTATTTTGGAAAGGCAATCAATTTGTAGTTAAACGAGAAGGTTGCAGAGATATTCCACTCACACTCCGCAGTTACAACATCCTGGATTCAAATCTTATCAATAATATAGCTAAAAAAAGAAATAAAAAAAAGAAGAAGTACATTAATAAATAAACATTATAGTTCAAAACGCATTCAAACAACCAAAATTTTCCCTATTTACTAAGAAGATGCTGAAGGTAATTGTCAGTGTTGTCTGTGTTGGGGTAACAGGTCCTCACAGGATTATAAAGGAAAATGGAACAAAACAATAAGTATACATCTGTTTATGCTTAAATTATTTTTGGGTGTTTTTTACGGCAGGCTCCACACTTTTCATTGTTAATCTACAGTATACTAGTGGAAGATAAAATAACTCATGTTCTCAAGACTGATATTGTGTGACAGGCCGACACGAGACAGAGTTAAATTACTTTTTTTTTTCCCCTCATAGGAACCATCTCAATGATTGAATGCTCCTAAACTATGCACGGTACAACCAACACCACATCTCTGAAACAGTTTCAAATGGGAATTTCTTCAAAGCCCTGCAGCCACATGTAATGCAGAGATGGAGGTAATACATTTCATACATTTTGGTGACCTACAGTGACTCTTGTTGAAGTTTGCAGCTGTGATGTCTGATGCCTTAGGGACACGCCTCATTTCAACCCCTCTCTGTCTTTGAATGATTATTTGTCGATGTGGTTTTCATGCACACAGAAAATATCTCATTACTATACATTTCTTTGTAGACCCTTGTTTCAGCTCAATTAAAGACCATCATGAATATGGTGGATTGTCCAGCATTTTCAAATATTTTCATATATTACTAATTTGTATTTACTAAAATCACTATTCAGTGCTCAGACTCAGACAGTCTGCATGTGATAGTAATCTATTGGAAGATTTTCATCATCTGTCAGTCTCTCATACTCTCTCTTTCTCTTGTTCTGCAGGCTCGTATGACACATTACACCTCTTGAGTACAGTTATTCATGATTTTGAAATGCAGGGACATGCAAGTCAACCAGCCAGGAGCTACAGATTTTCTTCCACTTCCTTTTTTGATCAGAGTATATGTAAATATTTAGCTGTGCTTTTCCAGGATGTTTTTGTGTTTGTGTATGTATCCATGAGGGTATTGTTTTGTAAGGATGATATCCATTATGCGTGAACCATGAGAGGTCATCACTCCAGTGGGTCATGACCTGAACAAATATTTTCTGTATTTTCTTTCCTTTAAGAATACCAGTTGATAGAGATAACACAAAGCCAAATCGCATCAAGTTTGATATACAAATAAATATAATTATATTTTATTATATTACAGCCTGATCCAAATATGCAAACAAATTGCTATTATATATATATATATATATATATATATATATATATATATATATATATATATATATATATATATATATATATATATATATATATATATATATATATATATATATATATATATATATATATATATATATATACACAAAGTTGTGCAAATGTTTTCAGGGCTGTAGTTTACTGATTGTCTCTGCTATGTTGTATATCCATGTCATAATTGTTGCATGTCAAAATAACTTTAGACTTTAAGTAGCAAATTAGGGTTATTATGATCCACATAATTATGATACCATCAATACACCATCAGAACCTCCTACATCTGCTAAAACATTAACATTCTCTCACAAATTCTATTCTTAAATACTACAAGATGGAAGAGAGGACAGATAGAGAGCTATACTGCCCCTTGTGTTGACAATATATCATAATGGCAAAGATCCTTTGAATGTGCTTGCATGTGTGCTTTGTAAATGAAGCATCAGAACTTTATACTGCATATAAACAGTGCACAGGTGATGCAAATGGTAACAGACCTTTAAGTCGGATATGTCTACATGTTCAATCTCATCAACAAACAAATCCCCTCACCCATAATATTATTTGTTGTTTCTGTAAGCCATATTGATATTGGCTTCATAGTGGTAGACACCTTGATCTTACGAAAGGGATGTTGTCTTTATGTGTGTGTGTGTGTGTGTGTGTGTGTGTGTGTGTGTGTGTGTGTGTGTGTGTGTGTGTGTGTGTGTGTGTGTGTGTGCAACAAACAGAGGTAAGTGTGTAAGAGAGAGAATAAAAGAGCCCAAGATATGGCAATGTGAAATAAAATATTACATATGAAAACCAGAATGTGACACTGGAGTCAAAAGCCATTAAACAAACTGAAATACATTTTAAATATACACCATCTAAATAACAAAACTATGTCTTGAGTTCAAGGACATACAGAGGTTGTAAACGACCAGTATGAAGGTCTATGTTTATATTCCAGCTCTCCCCCACTTGTATAATGGCTTGTCTGTGGAACACATATGTTGGCTCATACTGTGAAGTGACCAGCTTGTGTTTTGAAGGCATCACACCCCACCAGGTTCACACAGGGGTCAGGCCCCAGTCTTCACTCTCATCCCAGCTGTGATGGAATGATACCAGAGCATTGCTATGGCAACCTGCCACTTCTGCATAAATGGACAAATGAAAGAACATGCAGACAAAAGACATTCTAAAGTCTATTTAGTAATATAGTCTATTTAGTATATTTGGTGTCTGTGAATTTTTTTACATGTGTTTGATTTTTTGAAAGCCTATAACCTTGAAATTGTGTAACAATGTAACACAATGTTTCACTAGATACCTCTTTAAAACAATCTTTTTTTTTAAACTCAAAGCAAATAACAAACCAAATCTTTAAATGTATATTCTGTGAAAGCAACAATATATGGATCCACACTGCCACTGATACAAAACAACCTGTCTCAGTTACACAAACCCAGAACACTCTGTCAAAATGCCCCATTACACCTGTCCCACCAGATTGCATGTTACCTTGGCAACCAATTTTTGACAGGTCTATTTTTTCATTTGTAGTGGAATTAGACCAGATGGTGCTTTTAATTTGAACCGTTTCACCTCTATTATACAGTTCTATGGATACATTAGATGTAAAAAGTGGAAAGAAGGAGCAGGAAACCAGACAGAGGGAATTACTGGTTCCAAAAACATTTTCAGAAAGTAACGCAGGTGCTGCTAGTGCTGACCCCTATAGGTGTTTGTAGTAATTACATGTATGATTCAGTGGGCAATCAAATTAATACATGTTTGAAAAGAATGAACTAAAATGTGATTATTTGCCCAGTTTGTGAAACGGAATATGCTGTTTAAATTTACAATTATTGGCTTTATCTTTTGGCATATTTGCATCTCCAGATTGCAATGTTTATTTCAATGCTTATACGATTCATAGAATGACTTGATAATAATAATAATAATAATAATAATAATAATAATAATAATAATAATAATAGCAGATAGCAGCAATTAAGGGGCCAAGCACAAATAAGGCACCATAAGTCATGCCAGCATGGCTGAGAGCATCAGACCAACTGCAACAATGAGCAATAAAGACATATTTTAGGCAAAATGGCTGAACTATTATAATACAATCAATAGTAATATGATTTAATGGTTTATAACTTTCGACCAATAGGTGGTTTGGTGTCAAGTTTGGTGTCAATATGCCAAAGTATTTCAGAGATACAGTCATTTTGGCATCCTGCCATCCAATTTGTTGATACGGTATACAAAAACAGTTTAGTTAAATCCATAATTTTTCTCAGCATGGTTTGAAGATGACTCAAATTTGGTGAAAATCAGAAAAACGGTCTAAAAGGAGTTAAAAAAAGTAGGTCTTTAAAGAAAATCAACTGTGGCTAGTGGGTTTTCAAAAGTTACTAACCACTCAGCATTTTTACCGGCCACATTTTTGACATTGATACCATGGGGAAAACTCCATATAGATATTTTTAATATTTTCTTATAATTTGGCAGCAGGAGTATTAAGCTGCTGTCACTTTAAGACCTGACACACTGATCCATTATACTGTTACACATGCATTTTATTTCTCGACTGTTTACGTTCTTTTAAAACATAACTGACTGTGTTTATGCGAAAACTTGCCAAGACTGCCATTTTGGCATTATTTTGTGTGTATTTGACAGTTTAAGAGCAATAAGCAAAAAATAACTCAATTTAGTACTGAGAGGCAGCTTTATGTGCACACACTTTGAGTGTGAACACAAAATCTGCAAGAATTAGTAAAATTATGCAGAATACACACAATCCCATGCCGAATTTCAAGCCCTGTATGGAAAAAAATAGTATCTATGACCCAAGGAATTTCATTAGAAGGCAAACTCAAAAGCAATTAGCTTGTTTTAAATTATATTTAATTATAACTTTTGACCACAAGGTGGCACTGTCTCTAAACTTTTTGAGTAGCTTTAGGGCATGGTGCTGATGGCACAAACGAGCTTCATAACCATTTGTCAATGTGCTTGTAAAACACAGCATTTTATGAACAAAATTCAAAATGGCCGATGCCCAAAATGGCCGATATGGGGAAAATGTTCGGCATGGCATGCTGCACGGAATCTAAAGAGACCCGTTTTTGGCCACACTGCTCTGTAGTTAGAATCAAATATATATATATTTTTTTTTTCTTATCTCCTGACCATTAGGTGGCACTGTGCTGAAACTGTACAGATACTCTCAAGTCATGGTTGTAGTAACAAACACCAAGTTTGGTCTGCTAAACCAAATGCTAATATGCTAAAGCATTGCAGAGATATAGCCTCTCATCCATTTTGGCGTGTTCTTCATCAAATTCATTTTTGTGTTATTCAAAAAACGCTTGACAAATCAACTTGAATTCCATAATTTTTTGTCGCCAATGGTCTGAAGATTTCAGAAATTTTCTGTCTAAAATACTTTGAGCCAAGGAAAAAAGAAGTTTGTTTCTATAGCCCTTACAGTTCAAAAGTTATTAGCATAAATATTAGTGCAATTTTGGACAGTTGGTGGCGCAAGAGGGATTGAGTTAGAGGCTCAAAAATCGCTGTGTTTTATGTTCAGACTATCTGTGTGTCAAATTTCATAACTTCCCTGCCAATGGTTCTATGGGCTGCCATAGACTTCCAGAGCAGAAGAAAAAGAAGAAGAACACTACAGATTATAATAGGTGCCTACGCTCCTTCGGTGCTTGGCCCCTAATTATAAAGCAAGTTACATTCATAAATGAAACTTTTTGTCAGATGGCATGTTTATTTTTTTATTTTTTTAATCAACCACTAAACTGCACTGGATTGTAAGTATTATTTTCAGCAAAGGACACATCTTCTCTGCTTGCAAAAATCTGTAAAAAAAGGAAAAACCTTTATTTAGAGACTTGCCTTAGTGAGCCAGAATTTTTAGAGTCTCTCATACTTTTCATACATACACTCAAAAGTTTTTTTTAAGGATATAAGTCAAATGAATACCTGCGAACGGAAGGTATAGCTAGTGTGAGAGTAGCTAGTGTGCACTCCCAGAGTGCTCTATAGTTTTTCTGGTTGTCAGCAAGTATACACTCTTGTCCTTTATTTTGTGTGTGTGTGTGTGTGTGTTTGTGTGTGTGTGTGTGTGTGTGTGTGTGTGTGTGTGTGTGTGTGTGTGTGTGTGTGTGTGTGTGTGTGTGTGTGTGTCCAGCGTGAATCTTAAATTATTCATTATGTCAGACTCTCCTCCTCTCCAAGGCATTACTATGGAAACTGCTGACCAAGAACTTTCACCTGTCCCCATGGATACCTTCTCTCTTCCTCTGATGAGTCAACATGTCTGCCTAATGCTCATTTTGACACACTAACCTTTATATATTTCAACATATTTTTATTATTCAACACCATTCATTTACATTTATTCATTTGGCAGATGCTTTTATCCACTTACAATTATCTACTTAAAAACTGAGGAATACAACAAACGATTAATCTAAAGAGGCAATAAACACAAGAACTGCTATTAATACAAAATCGCCACTCACTTAGGATGCTCCTTGAGGGCACGTAAACTCATAAGAGAGAGTGGGTAGGAGGGTGCAGAGCCTGTGACTTTCCTGTAGGCAAGCCCCAATGTCTTGAAGTTGATGTGAGCAGCAACCAGAAGGCAGTGCAAAGAGATAAACAGTGATGTGTATATTGAGAAGAGGTCCAAGAACTGATCCCTAGGGTACCCCCGTGACCAGATAATGTGTTTTTGCAGGTGAAAAGTGCCTAAAACCAGCCAAGAGACCAGATAAAAAGAGCAAGCCAGTTTAGTTTTTCTTTTCAGCAGCATACCTATAAGAATTTAAAAAATTATCATCTAAGACAAAACTTAAAGCAATTGGAGATTAAATAGTTCTTTCAACCGTGATTCTTCATTTACATTTTCAGTTTCTATATATTAGTATGCCAGTTTTCTAGCTTGCAAAAGCAATTATATCTGTATTGCATATATATCAGAAATACGTTGATTGTGGTGCTTTTTATATTTGTCTGAGAGGAGAGAAAGAATGAGACATAGACAGTAAAATGGCACAGATGAGAGAGAGAGAGAGACAGAGGATGAGCTTGAAGCCTGTTGAGACCCAAACACCACTGCAGATTCACTTGCTTCTTACACCATGTGTGAGTGTGTGTGTTCGCCTGTGTTCTTTGTGAAGTGTGTGTGTCATGGGGCCTCTGATTCTGACATGGCTCATACATCATAACTCTTGAGTGTGTGTGATTACAGAGGGAGGTTCTGAATGATTTATCGCTGGGCTTTGAATTCTGAGCTCTACACACACACACACACACACACACACACAGACCAGGACTCTAAACTCTAACTCAGCCAACCTCCCACATACAGAACCCACCTGTCCAGCTTCTCTGTGGACCATCTTTCATATAAAGGCCTCGTTGCGAGCACAGATGCTTGCTTGCATACATGTGCATAGAAGCACATTCACAGCTGTGATTAACAAAACCTGAAGAAAAGGAATAAACCAGGAGAAAAACAACAATGTACTCACAAAATAAGGACTATTTTAATTCACCCTCATTTGTGAAACCCATCTTTCCTTTATGATCTATTTTGTTTTGAGCTTGTGCCAGGATTTATTCTTAATTTACAGCATTTAAAGCTCAAACGGAGAATGGCACTAGCAATGCCAAGGTCATTGATTTGATTCCCAGGGAATGTATAAACTGATAAAATATACTTTGCAATGTAAGTCACTTTGGATAAAAGTATCTGCAAAATGCACAAATCTACAGGAAATTATAAAAAAATAAAATCAGGTAAAAATCCACAATTTATTTTTAGTTATTACAATTTTTATATATTTATTAAATTGTAATTACTATTATTATATAAAACAAAAGTATACCTTTTACCACCAATTATTTGTTTGCCTGAAATGCATTTCTATTCAAGGACAACTGCAAATCAGTGGATCAGTTGGTCATCTGGTCAGTCATTCACCTGATCTGTTTGTTAATATACTAAAGAAAATCCCAACCAGCATTATGGAGGAAGTTTAGAGATTCCACGTTTTATACACATACAACATGCATGGTCAAAGGAATAGCGGGAGGGTGGGACTGTGAAAGTGTGTGTGTGTGTGTGTGTGTGTGTGTGTGTGTGTGTGTGTGTGTGTGTGTGTGTGTGTGTGTGTGTGTGTGTGTGTGTGTGTGTGTGTGTGTGTGTGTGTGTGTGTGTGTGTGTGTAATCACAACCATACTTCTTGTTTATGCCTCTTGTATCCAGTTCCCTAATTAAGGCCTGGGGCTCTGTCACTAATGAACACTGAAGTAATTAACAAGCACTCTGACAGAGCAGCGAGATGTTGATGGTCTAAATGTGTGCGTGTGAGTGTATATGTGCTCTAATGCCCTAATTAAACCCAGGGGTTCTAATTAGCTGATTAGCTAACAACCATCTTGTTCAACAGGAAATATTACGCAGAGAAAACACACACAAAATGTCTTTTGATTGTAGTGACTAAACATTTCAAAGCCTGGAGCCCTTTAACCTAGGAACCTCGGCATGATTCAAGACACAAGTATGTAAAACAAATTTATGTAAAACAAATCAAACATTTAACAATTCTGAGGTATTCTGAGGTTTGTGACCAATAATATAAAGTCTGGTCCAAGTTTAAGATATTATCAGAAAATGCCTTTCAAAGTCAAAGTTCTATGTTCATAAAGAAAAGAGTGCTTTTTTTGCTGCTTATTTATCACAAGAGTGAAACTAGCCTATACCTTTTGTATTTGTCTCTCCTCCACTCTCTCTTTTTCCAACGTGTGTTTAACTAGTAAGAATGGACAGATGTGGTCAGGGATGCGGAAAAACATTAGCACATTATAAAAAGATTAAACCCCATTTCTGACAGACTTTTCAGCAGCACAGATGGAATCACACACTCAAAAAACACACACAAAAGGTACTTTGACAGTTTCACAGCTTGACACTAAAAACAGAATGTTGAGTATGCAGAAGAGTTCCTGCTATAGCGATTCAATTTCTTTTTCTCATCTTTTTCGTCCAAAAAGTGCCGGACATAAAAACTGAGAGAAATGCTGTCAATTTGAATAGTGTGACTCAGTCAACAAGCTTTTGCCTCCTTTATTGAGCTACTGATTTGATCTGCCACTGTCTTTCTCTCTCTTCCAATTTGGTCTCTTATATTTCATACAATGTAAGTTCAATAAGCCCATTTATCTCAGACAAAGGACAATCCAACTACTTAACCAGGGATTTATTTGACATTAGATGGTTCCAAGGCCAAGAGGGTATCTCAAATTACAATCATCGTATTGCACATGTCACAACAGTCATATTAGCCAAGCAATGATTGAAAGATATCATTAATCCATCAATATGTGAATGTTAAATTCTTCAACATAATATGATATATTACATCATACTAAGCTTCAGAAAATTTTAAAGTACTTCACTAATGTTGTATTATGCTAGAGTGGAATGACATAGGGGAACTTATGAGGCTGGCTGCAAATTACATGCAACAAACTGTATCGTAAGTTACTAGTTCAGCACTTTAGTAGCTGAGACTTTCTCTCATACTGAATCATTATCAACTGTTTACTTATAAACTGGAAGTGTATCACCTTAAATTATTTTTCTAATACATATAAAATAAATAAATAAATAAAAATGTATCTACAACAATTAGGCTAATCATATATTCAGCCTGGCAAAGTCAGATGTGTGAACACATTTTGGAATGTACAAGAGATATCTTTTTTCTTTCTGTCTCCTCACTTTCTCATTTTGTCCCTATGGAGCTATCCAGAAAACATGACCCATTATCTCTGTGGCGTTATTGGGCCATTTTTAAGCATGGCTTAAAATAAGTCATCAGGATGCAACCAGGCAAACCAGGTCACAGCCACACCCGTTCATCAGCAGGGTTCACACAGGATGCAGAAGTTTTCCGATAAACCATATAATAGTGCTTGAAATGTTTTTTCTTCTTCTCTAAACCAACATTTTTCTATACTTTTCCATATAGGGAGATCGGGGCACAATCTAAAGCTTTTTGACCTCCTCAGTTTGTGTAAGTCCACTTGGGGTTCAGAGAATTAATTTATTCCCACATTAATCTCACACATCTAGAACAATTATGTGGTTTTGTTTCATTAATACAGTGTATACTTTTTTCTTGATTTACCCTGAAAGAATGGAAGTGAAATGTGACAACATGCCCCATAGTTGTTACAGTGTAACATGACCAAATGACAGCTTAAAATGTTACCTGATATAATCAAAAAAAATCCAAGCCAAACTATAATATTTTGTCAATAAAATACAATTATTAATTTTTTCAGATAAAATAATGGCATTTTTTAATCATTAAAATATGATAATTTTTGAGTTTGACAACTAATACACTGCAAAACACAGCTATACAGCATAGTTCAAAACATAATTGATTAATAAATTCTGAACATTGACTCTCAGTCTTTATTCACCCCTTTCTCATGGTTTATTAATAGAATTCATAAAAACATAAATTATAATAGGGTAGTTCTAATAGGGGCTCATTGTAACGCAGTGTGACAACATGCCCCACCTGCACAACTGGGATTTAAACCGCGGCTCGTGTCTTCTGCTGTTAGATCAACATTAAAGAACCATCTCAACTGTTAAATAACAGATATAAGATTCAAATAATATCAGATTTGTCTAGTTTTAAATAAACACAGAAAAACAGATGAAAAATAAACTAAAGAAATGTACTTTTGCTATGGTTAAATAAATGTTCAGTGATATCTTCCAAAGACTTTTTTAATTGTGTCGCAATTTTTTCTCTAAATAATGTTGATATGGCAATACATACACTAAGTTTCGTCATGCTGGCTTGAGTGGAAAGTTTTAAACCGTGTGTGTTACAACTAACCCTGCGTTAGATTGTGCCCCACTCTCCCCTACACTATATTGCCAAAGGTATTGGGACACCCCTCCAAATCATTGAATTCAGGTGTTCCAGTCACTTCCATGGCCACAGGTGTATACAATCAAGCACCTAGGCATGCAGACTGCTTCTACAAACATTTGTGAAAGAATGGGTCACTCTCAGGAGCTCAGTGAATTCAAATGTGGTAACGTGATAGGTGGCAACTTGTGCAATAAGTCGTTCATGAAATTTCCTCACTACTAAATATGCCACGGTCAACTGTTAGTGGTATTATAACAAAGGGGAAGTATTGGAAACAACAGTAACAAAGTGGTAGGCCACGTAAAATCACAGAGCGGAGTCAGAGCATACAGAAGCGCACAGTTCGCAGAAGTTGCCAACTTTCTGCAGAGTCAATAGCTACAGACCTTTGTGTGGCCTTCAGATTAGCTCAAGAACAGTGTGTAGAGAGCTTCATGGAACGGGTTTCCATGGCAGCACAGCTGCATCCAAGCCTTACATCACCAAGTGCAATGAAAAGCATTGGATGCAGTGGTGTAAAGCACACCGACACTAGACTCTAGAGCAATGGAGACGTGTTCTCTGGAGTGACAAATCATGCTTCTCTGTCTGGCAATCCGATGGATGAGTCTGGGTTTGGCAGTTATCAGGAGAACGGTACTTGTCTGACTACGTTGTGCCAAGTTTGGTGGAGGGGGGGGGGGATTATGGTGTGGGGTTGTTTTTCAGGGGTTGGGCTTGGCCCCTTAGTTCCAGTGAAAGGAAATCTTAATGCTTCAGCACACCAAGACATTTTGGGCAATTTCATGCTCCCAACTTTGTGGGGGATGACCCCTTCTTGCTCCAACATGACTGTGCACCAGTGCACAAAGCAAGGCCCATAAAGACATGTATGAGTGAGTATGGTGTGGAGGAACTTGACTGGCCTGCACAGAGACTGACCTCAACCCGATAGAACACCTTTGGGATGAATTAGAACAGAGACTGCAAGCCAGGCCTTCTCGTCCAACATCAGTCCCTGACTTCACAAATGAGCTTCAAGAAGAATGGTCAAAAACACTCCTAAACCTTGTGGAAAACCTTCCCAGAAGAGCCAACACCATATTAAACCCTACGGATTAAGAATGGGATGTAAAGGCAGGCATCCCAAAACTTTTGGCAACGTATATATAATCTCATATATAAATCTTAAGATTAGAATGTCAAAATATTCATGAAAAGGTCAAACGTATTTCCATAGTTGTCAGTAAGATTTCTAATGTCTAATGCTCAACAAGACTGCATTTATTTGATTGAAAAATAGTAATATTGTGAAGTAGCTATTACAATTTAAAATAAAAATCATTTTCAATTTATATTTAAAAAAATTTAATTTATTCCTATGATGGCAAAGCAATTTTCAGCATTATTACTCCAGTCTTCAGTGCCACATGATCCTTCAGAAATCTTGATGCTCAAGAAACATTTCTGATTATCATCAATGTTGAAAACAGTTTTGCTGCCTACTAGTTTTTTGGAACGTGTCTTTATTTGTGATTCATTCATCATTCATGACATACACATACTGGACAAGGTTAGCAGTGAACACAAGAAGACTTTATTTTGGAACAGTGAATATAGGAAGAGTGGATTGCTGAATCAATCTTACGGCCATGGAAGGTACTCAGTATAGCCAGCGGCTGGAGTCTCAGAAGCTTGGAAGGTAACCAACACATTGGTAGGTGTCTTGAGATCACACAGGAAGCTTCGTGGAGAACAGGTAAGTGGATCATTCCTAGTTCAAGGCCAGACGCTGACTGAAGGTGAGTGCTGGTGTTTTATGATGAGTGGTGAAGGGGTGATTGGAGACAGGTGCGGGTGATTAGAACTCGGGTGATTGTGATGGCTGCGTGAAGGAGGTGAGAGAGTCTTGCTGATCTGTGACAACTGTCACGTTTGATCAATTTAATGTGCTCTCCTTCTTACGATAAACCATTTTGTATGTATACAAATCAATATATTTGTAACACTACAGCTTTGTTCAGTGTATACATTTAAAGACAAACGAGTGAAAAGTAGTTGTGTATATATACAGTCTAATATATCTTACTGAATATACATTACTGAAGAAATCAAACCATGAAATTAAAGTACAGTTCTTATTGCAATATAAAAATATGCCCCAAAATGTTATGTTATTTAAAACCAAAACTGAGCATTTTGTGGCTTACTGTTCTTTAGGTGTACAATATTATATACACACCATGTTCAAATATACTATACTATATTTGGAGCAAGAATGTTTTTTTCTTTTGTGAGCTTTAAAATCCAATCACTGATTAATGGCAAATGAAAGTGTTTTAGTGTAGGGGCCTTTCACTACCTATGCGGCAGTGGGGTCAGAGTGGGTGTCAGATGTTAGTTTCACATTTACTCCACTAAAACCACAAAAGAAAGACAAATTACTGTGTTTATTCCCATAAGAAACCACAGAGGAAGAGAAATGGACAGTTTTATTTCGGCAAGGCTCACGGAAGAGGAAAGATCATTACATTCAATTCCACTGGAAACCACAACCGTCTGAAAAATGCAGTTAGAGCTGTTTATTGCCAACATTACTATCTACACACACACACACACACACACACACACACACACACACAAATCGAGTTTGAGGTGCTCAACAGTTGTCATGGTGATGTCTTTGGATTCATTAGCTATGCAGGAAACATCTTAATTAATCTTGATGATGACAGTGTGACTGTCCTTCCGGAAAAGTCCACATCGATTCATAAACAAACCATTGAGATTCATAATGAATGATGCAGTGCTGCAGACATTAGCCTGTGAATAATTAATTACTTTGTTAGATTGTGAAATAAGACGATGATGTTTTCCGTCCTAAAAGTATGAATTGGTTTGATAAATGTTTTTTTCTTAGATATCACTTCCTAAGTTTATAAACTTCCTAAGTTTCCTCTTATTTTTTGATCATGATTGCTCTTTCTGTATCAGAAGCATACTGATTTATCAGTATGATAAGTCATCCGCTCTGTTCAGCATGGATAGGAAAACCCTCCAGCAATAGAACTAAAATGAACATTTAACATCATAATCGCAACTAGCACAATATTTCAATCACATATCATCTAGTAAAGGGAACGAAAAGGTATTTTACTGTTTAAACAGTTATAGACATGCAAACTTTGACATGCACTTACAAGAAATGCAATATTCTAATGAGTTACAATAAGAAAACGAAATTAATAATAAAAATGTATAAACAGAAAATGGAGAAAAGTTAAACCAGTGAGTCTAAAAACCTGTAGGTTTGGCTGTATAAAAAGTGAGAGAGAGCAAGACAAGATAGAGAGATTATTGGGACATGGCTTTACAAAGTAAGCCAATTTACACAAGCAATCCTGCCTTGAATTAGCAGGTAATGACTCAATTAGCTTTCATTTTTGCACAGAGGAGATTCGGCCGCATAAATTAGCCTGCATTCATCGGCAAAGTGTCAGTGGCAAAGGACAGCTCACAAATACTGCAGCCAATCTCTGTCACTGCCGCGACAGTGCAATATAGACGTCCAGCCGGACTTTGTGTTTGAGCCGAACGGACCGGTGTCACTCAGAGTGTGACACGGGAACGGGAGGGGTGCCCAGGGGACGGCCGGTCGCCGATGCCCTGAAAAGGTCAACTTGACACAGGCAGCTTACCATCGACCTGTCCCCCGTCCGGCCAGTGGAAAATCAGATAAACTTAAGACCACTCATCGATCCTCAGATGCACAGCACAAATGTTGGCCCAGCTCAAACACCTTCACGGTGCATATCATTAAGAGTCAAATCAAGAGTTACGTACTTTATGGTTACAACAAAGAACTGAGAAATAAGTAGGAAGAATTAAGCATAAAAAAGAAAATTAATCTTAACAATTGATCCATTTTATGCGTAAATATGAATAACCAGATGGTCAGAAACTAATAGAGATGTTCTGATTGGGACAGACAGTATTTCAACTACAAGTTGATCTCAAGCCAACACGGTTTATTCTCCTGATTAGTGCTCTCCATATGTTCATTTAGAGTGTGAAAGGGAAGAGTTTGTGGACAGCAGAAGGAGGAGGTTATTACGACAGGAAGCCTGTGTGTTCAACGGAAGAAGCTGTCTACATGCTGACCACCACACTGCTTTTATCAGCCCTCACACCTTTGTCTTTGTATGTGTATGTGTGTCTGTGTATAATTTTGAAAAGCTGGCTGATAAATAATTTTTTCTCTGTGTTCCATGTAGGGCAAAGGTATATGACCCTCTCTGTCAGTCTGACAAAAGTCATGTGTGCATTATTTTCAGTCAACTTCTGTTATCTGCTTGAGAGGAAGAATCCGGCAAGTGTGTTGATGTGCATGTGTCTGTGTGAACATGCATCCTAGTTTCTTGGTTTTCTGTATACATATAAATTATGTCTTGGGGAAATGACATCATGAACTTCATGATAGCAGGTCAAGGTTACAGTCATCGCAGAGAACACACAAACACACATGCCCAGCCAACTTCTCACGTGACTGCTTCAGAGCAGCTGGTGCTGCAGTAATTTCATCAGAGTGTCATCACTTCATAATTATAGCAATTAACAGGACTTATGAGTACTTGTAGCTCTGTTTTCATACAGCTTGAGTATCAAACAATGTGCAGACTGGCAATTCCAAATGCATATAAAACACAGATGTGTGTGTTTTATGTGGTGTGCATAAGAAATTGAATTCCTAAAAATGAAAAAGATATCACCCTTTGTTGTCCCACATGGAAATATCTGGAAATATAAAATCACTATCACTGTCACACAGAAATATAAAACTTTTCCTTTGATTTGTGTTAAAGACTTCATAAAATCTATATTTCTGGTTTTGGGGGTTAATACACTTTTAAAAATGCTGGGTTAAAAATTGACTAACCCGGCGATTGGGTTGTTTTAACCCATTAAATGAGTTGTTTTAACCCAGCGGTCGGGTTAAACGTTTGCTTAAAACAACCCAATCGCTGGGTTAGTCCATTTTCAACCCAACTTGGGTTGTTTTTAACCCAGCATTGTTTAGAGTGTATCTTTAGAGTTGAAGACATCTTTATGCTACTTAAAAGAAAGCAAAATTGTCCATTAGTAGATTGACGCATTTAAAATGTACATTCTTTCCATTCTGGCAAACTGAACTGAAAATATTAATGACTCCATCTGCACTGCACAGATTTTTGTCCAATAAAATGATCTCTAGAATAAAAAGGTCCCTCTTCCTACAATTGACCACCAAGTAAAGATTATTATCTGGTTAAAGATAAGAAAATCATGCGTTTGAAAGAGTGTCATGAATTTCTTTGCTATAGTTCGCTAGAGATACATTTTAAGATAAATCTATTATTATATGTTGTGTATATCTACATAATAACTAGCATTTTGAAACATCCCCATGTGTTTTCACACTCCATATGAGAAGTTATCACTTCTCCATTGCACTGGAGTTAGTCGAACACAACCTGTCACATTTCTCTCTCTCTTTTTTTTTTTTTTTTCAATCATGGCATCGTCTTAAAATGATAGTACTCCAATACATAAACGGCACATTCCCATTAGATATCCGTAGCGGCAATGTCTGCGAGCGCCGTGAAACACTGAAATTAATGAGGGCAAACATATTCCGTCCATAAGGTTAAGTGTTCGTAATAGTCCGGAGCATTTGTTTATTGGCATGCCTCAGTTTAAGGACCTTATTTAGACGATCGCAATACTACATGTCGAGAGCGATGCATTTACTACCTCGTGGCAAATTGAATTATAGTTTGATGTGAGGTCGCGCATCATCACACTCGGAGGCGCGCACTGAACTCTTCACCTGGCATCGCGCAGCGCGCCCCCTCAGCCTTTTACTTCCAGATGATAGTCTGCGTTAAATGTTGTAGTGTGACACCTAGTGGTTAAAAGAGAAGAAAATCATGCATGGTGAACAGTGAATGCGTTTGAATGAGTGTTATGAATTTCTCTGCTATAGTTGCCAAATTTGCAACAGTAATTCGAGATAAAATTTAAGATAAATCTATTAATGAGTAGTAGCCTGTCATAATGATACATTTTTGCAGACATAGGCCCTATTTGTGTTGTTTGCAGGTCTGTGGAGTTGGTCTATATAATTTCGATACATCTATCTCGTTTCGTTTATATATATATATATATATATATATATATATATATATATATATATATATATATATATATATATATATATATATATATATATATATATATATAAGATTTATAAAATATATAGGCCTAATTATGTTATCATTTTTAATTTTCTTTCTCTCTCTCTCTCTCTCTCTCTCTCTCTCTCTCTCTCTCTCTCTCTCTCTCTCTCTCTCTCTCTTCTCTCTCTCTCTCATTATTTTTCTTTTTCCAACCCTCTTCTCTCAATGTTATTTTTTAAAACAAAACTATCGGGCAGCTCTATTCAGTCTATTCTTTTTAAAAAATATAAATGTCTTAGTTACTACTATAGGCTAATACTGTTTTTGATACTACTATCTATATCTAACTATATCTATGACATTGACACTCCAGATACAATGGAAATAGAACACAGACAGGGGTAGACAATAAAAGAGCACTCTTGCTGATTGGATTTTGACGTGCACAGTCCTTTGTCAATTTTCCATTAGGTGGCACCAGAGATCTTATATTGGGCTATGAAGATTTGTCAGCATTTAGATGAGGACTAACTATATCAGGAGCCAGTGACTAATTTACCAGAAACAGGTTTAACCATGTTTTGCCTTTAGGTGTGTAAGATAAACAACAAAACATTAATACTTATTCCAAGGCCAAATTACATTTATGTTCAAAGTTAATCTACTTATTCCTGAATTGGGTCTTTTAGTGTAACAAATACCATTAAACAATACCATTAAACAGGATAGATTGTGTGGCTTTCTGTGAAACTACATGAATATCAATGGATGGAATCATTCTGTAGTTCTCAATAGCTACTGAAACTTTAGTATTTGTAAAAAAAAAAAAAAAAAAAAAAAAATATATATATATATATATATATATATATATATATATATATATATATATATATATATATATATATATATATATATATATATATATATATATAGTTTTTGCATCAGGGCTATTGCTAAAAATTCAGGGGGGCAGGTACAATTTGTATTGGTACGCCGCCTCTCCCCTAGGCTGACGGGTCCTGAGACAGTTACTCTTTGTAAATAATCAAATTTAAACTAAATTAAGTTAAAATGTGACAAGACGTGGCTCAGTAGCTAAACATGACACGAATGAGAGACCGATTCTGAGAGTTCTATGAGGGTCTCCGTTTGACTGCTTGTGTCTCTGAATGACTTGAAAGATGTGAATCAATGATGCAGGCAGCAGCACTGAATTCATTCGCTACTCACATCCTGTCTGACAGACACTCCATCATTCTGACAGCTGTCGCTTTATCGGCTTCCACTTGGCACACACCCATAAGCACACAGACACACACAAACTGCCTGTTGTGGATGATAGATGTGGATGTTGGAAATACTATAGAAATAAAATGGAATTGTGCTCATGTTGACGTGCTTTTTGCAAATATTTATCTGTGTTTGTAAAGGTGTGTAGGTTTAGTTGGCAATAATTTGCAGACAAAAAAGTTAAACTTCCATTTGTGAACATCCTCAATAATAAAAATGATTAATATATTAAATAAATAGCTATAAAAAGATAGATCTATCTATCTATCTATATCTATCTATCTATCTATCTATCTATCTATCTATCTATCTATCTATCTATCTATCTATCTATCTATCTATCTATCTATCTATCTATCTATCTATCTATCTATCTATCCTATTTTTAATAAGTTGGCCCCCTACCTGGGACAAGAAGCCCTCATAGCTAAACTTTTACATAATGTATAAAATGACTTAACTTATTTCTTATTAATACAAACCCGATTCCAAAAAAGTTGGGACACTGTACAAATTGTGAATAAAACCAGAATGCAATGATGTGGAAATTTCAAATTTCAATATTTTATTCAGAATACAACATAGACGACATACATGATAAACTGAGAAAATGTATAATTTTAAGGGAAAAATAAGTTGATTTTAAATTTCATGGCATCAACACATCTCAAAAAAGTTGGGACAAGGCCATGTTTCCCACTGTGTGGCATCCCCTCTTCTTTTTATAACAGTCTGCAAACGTCTGGGGACTGAGGAGACAAGTTACTCAAGTTTAGGAATAGGAATGTTGTCCCATTCTTGTCTAATACAGGCTTCTAGTTGCTCAACTGTCTTAGGTCTTCTTTGTCGCATCTTCCTCTTTATGATGCGCCAAATGTTTTCTATGGGTGAAAGATCTGGACTGCAGGCTGGCCATTTCAGTACCCGGATCCTTCTTCTACGCAGCCATGATGTTGTAATTGATGCAGTATGTGGTCTGGCATTGTCATGTTGAAAAAAGAGACAACGTCTGGATGGGAGCATATGTTGTTCTAGAACTTGGATATACCTTTCAGCATTGATGGTGCCTTTCCAGATGTGTAAGCTGCCCATGCCACACGCACTCATGTAACCCCATACCATCAGAGGTGCAGGCTTCTGAACTGAGCGCTGATAACAACTTGGGTTGTCCTTGTCCTCTTTAGTCCGGATGACATGGCATCCCAGTTTTCCAAAAAGAACTTCAAATTTTGATTGGTCTGACCACAGAACAGTTTTTCACTTTGCCACAGTCCATTTTAAATGAGCCTTGGCCCAGAGAAAACGCCTGTGCTTCTGGATCATGTTTAGATATGGCTTCTTTTTTGACCTATAGAGTTTTAGCCGGCAACGGCGAATGGCACAGTGGATTGTGTTCACCGACAATGTTTTCTGGAAGTATTCCTGAGCCCATGTTGTGATTTCCATTACAGTAGCATTCCTGTATGTGATGCAGTGCCGTCTAAGGGCCCGAAGATCACGGGCATCCAGTATGGTTTGCCGGCCTTGACCCTTACGCACAGAGATTGTTCCAGATTCTCTGGATCTTTGGATGATATTATGCACTGTAGATGATGATAACTTCAAATTCTTTGATATTTTTCTCTGAGAAACGTTTTTCTGATATTGCTCCACTATTTTTGGCCGCAGCATTGGGGGAATTGGTGATCCTCTGCCCATCTTGACTTCTGAGAGACACTGCCACTCTGAGAGGCTCTTTTTATACCCAATCATGTTGCCAATTGACCTAATAAATTGCAAAATTGGTCCTCCAGCTGTTCCTTATATGTACATTTAACTTTTCCGGCCTCTTATTGCTACCTGTCCCAACTTTTTTGGAATATGTAGCTCTCATGAAATCCAAAATGAGCCAATATTTGGCATGACATTTCAAAATGTCTCACTTTCAACATTTCATACATTATCTATATTCTATTGTGAATAAAATATAAATTTATGAAATTTGTAAATTATTGCATTCTTTTTTTAGTCACAATTTGCACAGTGGCCCAACTTTTTTGGAAGGTTTGTAGTTAAATAATTGAATAACCGATGACAGACAAAGCAGAATCCCAATAAAAGAGATTTATCTGAAAGGTAAAATTATTATAACTATGACTATGACTATATACAAGCATAGGAATATTTTCATATTTAATTGCCCATATTTTAATTGAAGATACACTATATTGCCAAAAGTTTTGGGATGCCTGCCTTTACATGCACATGAACTTTAATGACATCCCATTCTTAATCTGTAGGGTTTAACATGGAGTTGGCCCACCATTTGTAGTTATAACAGCTTCAACTCTTCTGGGAAGGCTTTCCACAAGGTTTAGGAGTGTGTTTATGGGCATTTTTGACCATTCTTCTAGAAGTGCATTTGTGAGGTCACAGGCCTGGCTTGCACCCTCCGCTCTAATTTATTTCAAAGGTGTTTAGTCAGGTTGAGGTCAGGACTCTGTACAGGCCAGTCAAGTTCCTCCTCACCAAACTCGCTCATCCATATCTTTATGGACCTTGTTTTGTGCACTGGTGCGCAGTTATGTTGGAACAGGAAGGGGCCCTCCCCAAACTGTTCCCACAAAGTTGGGAGCATGAAATTGTCCAAAATGTCTTGGTATGCTGAAGCATTAAGAGTTCCTAAGGGGCCAAGCCCAACCCCTGAAAAACAACCCTGCACCATAATCCCCTCCACCTGGCACAATTCAGTCAGGCAAGTACCTTTCTCCTGACAACCGCCAAACCCAGACTCGTCCATCGGATTACCAGACAGAGAAGCATGATTTGTCACTCCAGAGAACATGTCTCCACTGCTGTAGAGTATAGTGTCGGCGTGCTTTACACCACTGCATCCAACACTTTCATTGCACTTGGTGATGTAAGGCTTGGATGCAGCTGCTCGGCCATGGAAACCCATTCCATGAAGCTCTCTACGCACTGTTCTTGAGCTACTCTAAAGCCCACACAAAGTTTGGAGGTCTGTAGCTATTGACTCTGCAGAAAGTTGGTGACTTCTGCGCACTGTGTGCCTCAGCATGCGCTGACCCCACACTTTGTAGCTGAGTTGCTGTTGTTCCCAATTGCTTCCACTTTGTTATAATATCACTAACAGTTGACCTGACCATGGAATATTTAGTAGTGAGAAAATTTCACGAATGCACTTATTGCACAGGCGGCAACCACTGTACCACGCTTGAATTCACTGAGCTCCTGAGAGCAACCCATTCTTTCACAAATGTTTGTAGAAGCAGTCTGCATGCCTAGGGGCTTGATTTTATACACCTGTGGCCATGGAACTGATACTGAATAATAACCCCATTAATTACAATGTGTTAAATTAAAATAACACTAGTAACAAAAAATGTCATCCTTGTTTGCCAATAATAATGATACTAATAAATAATAATAATAATAATAATAATAATAATAATAATAATAATAATAATAATAATAATAATAATAATGGCGCTTTTACAAGATGTATAATACATTTCTGATGTCCCCAGTGTGTATGTGAAGTTTTAGCTCAAAATACCCCACAGATAATTTTTATAGCATGTTAAAATTATCACATTTTGAAAGTGAGCAAAAACGTGCCGTTTTTGTGTGTCCCTTTAAATGTAAATGAGCTGCGTCAACAATAGGACGAAGATTCAAGAGCTTGTGTTAGCAGCTCCGATTACCTCATGCAGACACGCACTGAAAAGGTCAAAAACTGTTCAGCCTTTTATGTTCAAACCAGAGTCAGACAATGATAGAGAGACTCAAAAATAAGTGAAATGTAGAATGCAACAGGATGCTTCTGAATGGTTAGTTGATGAATTTATGTAGCTGGAGTTAACTATTTTCAAGTCATTGATTAGCATAATCTGTCATGATAATCTATAAAACACTAATATGGGAACTGTTGTAAAATGCCTACAGAGCCAGAGAATTTATGCTGCATGAAGCTAGAACAGGTATAGTTTAGTTTAATTACAGTTATAACTTATGTTGTCATCTTGCTTTTATGACATGCATTTGTGTTAGGTACCATATTGCAATAAATGTGAAAATATGAATGCGATATCTTGAGCAGATTCCTAAATGTGCTCTACTACAACTCTCAACATCTTCTCAACATGGCCTCACCCCTTTGTTGAGTTTTCTGGGGCAGGGTTTATGTAAATTTTAGGGTTAGTGCTGTCACTAACCCGTGAAGAAGCTCATTGTAGTCCCTACCAGCCATTTGTTGTAGATCTTAAAAAGCAATTTCTTTCAAATAAAATATTTCCCTTTGCTTTGAACTGTCATAACTTTGCAGATGTTGTTTTATGCTCAAACAGCAACATTACACATTTAAGCTAAAAAAGTGAAATCATAATCAACCACCCCTTTAATATCTTTATTAATTATACTAATATTAAAAAGTAATGTATTCAAAATTATATATAATTATATATTATATAATTATATAGGAATAACTGTAATAGGAATGCACAATATATTGATATCATATTGATTATTGAATATTTTTATTTATTGGTTTCTGTCAATAGTAGATATTTAACTAATATTTTAACATTAAATGTAATGTTACCCCCAAAACCCTCACCCAACCTTTACTCACCCTCAAGTTGTTCCAAACCTTTATGAATTTCTTTCTGTTGAAAACAAAAGATATTTTGAAGAATGTCGGTAACAAAACAGTTAATGGACTAGCCTGACTCCGCCCTCCTGCATACTTCTGCTCAATTTTCATTTTCCATCTGGAAATTCCGTCTGGGATTGCGGTATATTTGCTGGTTTTCTCCGGCCAAATTTTAACCGGTCCAATCAGCGAACAGAGGGCGAGAGCTGAGAACGATGACGTTGACGTTTGAGATGACATACGTCATACGTTATGGCAGATCCAGAGTGGCTCTGGGCAGATCCAATAGTTTTAAACTTCAACAGAGTACACGCCTTCAAGGAAGTTAACGCTTGTCAATGGAGAGTGGCCAGACTCTCTGTACAAATGAAATGTACGAGAGTCTGGTAGGACCAGGCTATTAATGGACCCCACTGACTTCCAAAATATTTTTACCCCATATGGAAGTCAATGGGTTCCATCAATTGTTTGGTTACAGACATTCTTCAAAATATAAGAAAGAAATTCAGACAGGTTTGGAACAACTTGAGGTGATACTTTTTATTTTGGGGTGAACTGTCCCTTTAAATTTAATATTTAGCAAATCACAAAATAACTTTTTTATGTTATACATTACAATGTTGTAATGTCTAAATTCATATAAATTAAAATGTTTTACTGTTTTAATTTAATGTATTTAGACAGAATTGTTTAGAATAATTTTACCTTTATATAAAAACAATTGAAGCTATGTCCTCTTTTTTAAATAGCTTGTTTGTGTAAGAGACAGGCAGCTCTACATGTAGCATGCATGAGGGGCTTCAGACTTCCAGGAGCCCTTTAGGCCAGGGGGCTCGTTCCTGTGTCCTGAACTTTTCCTTCCTTTTTCTCTTCTGTCTTATCTCCTTTTCACTTTAACTTACTCTTTCCCTGAGGTGCTCCTCCTCTAGCTGTCACTCTCTCAGCTTTCTCACTCTCACCTTGTCTATCTCTTTTTTTCCTCTGTGCTTTATGTGGCTGAAAGAGAGAGCACAGTCAGCACAGGAGAAGTTAATGCTGCACTATTATAGCTCTGCCACCTATTGGGGGAGCCTTCCAGCTGCTGACAGGGCAGTTTTACGCCTGCAGAGAAGCTGTGTCTGAGAGAAGCTGACCTCTGAATGACATTGCATACTCATTGTAAATGTATTATGATAATGAGCTACAGAAGAGCACATTGTAATTATTTCGACAACAGCAGGGGGAAGCAAGTTATTAAGTTCATTCTGTTACCGCTCCTCCCCCTCTGTCTTTCACTCTCCAGATCTCAGTCATCCTCTGTCTCTCGTTTTCTCTCTGAAAACTTCAGTTTGAAAAGGTTTAATCAGCAAGAGCAAAATACAAACATATTGCTGAAAAAAACACAAAAAAAACAAAACACTGATAGCCCGCAACATGATGTAGCGTTTGTGTGTGAAAGAGAATGAACGTGTGTGTGTGTGTGCACATTTAAGTGTAGAGTGATAGATGGTCGACAGGCTACATGGCAGCTCATTTCCTCCCGACTGGCAGAGAAAGATGTTACGGAGTTGCCACAGCAACTGCAGCCTGTCAGCTTGACAGGCACAAAGATCTCTCTCTGTCTGTCTCTCTTGCTCTTTCTTTTGTTCTCTCCTTCCCTCTCTTTTGCCTTCTCAGGTAGGTGATGAAGTGTTGCCGTGAATCAGAGGATGACAGATTGATGGGAGATTTAAAAGGCTGCTGTACAGCCTAAAATTCCTATTTAAACTGACCCATGAATAATGCATTCATGTGCACTCGCCTTCACAGACACACACAAACACACATAGGCAGAAAATCTGTACAAGCTCTGTCTTGTCTTAATTAAGCAACGTAGTTGTACAATATATTTGTATACACTTTTTGTGCAAAATAATGCCGTGCTGTGACTGGTAATGGTTGCTAACTTTATGCACCAGTCCATCTAACAAAAGCTGTTTGCTTTGGAATGTATGCTTGTATTGTTGGAGCATCAGTTTAATTTACAACCTTGGCTGAATCTTATTGAATGTTTATTATTATTTAGCTCACATTTGCAGGCTATGCTACGATGCAAAAAAACAATTATTTTGCAAGAATTACATTAACTAGAGGTATAGTCTGGCTGCGAACGGCATGGTTCTACTCCCACCCCACTGCACAAATCACTTCTGGCACTTTATATTTAGTTGTATGCGTGATATTTACATATGTGATGTGATGCAGAGACTCTTACGTTTAGGTCTTCCTTCTGCTGTACTTTCAAGCACCTGATCTGTATTTTATCCAAAAAAAAAAAAAAAAAAAAAAAAATGTTATTGTCATGCTGTTTGTACATGATTATTTGGTCAATAAAATAAAAAAAATAAAATAGGTTCCTTCCTCCCCTCCCCTCTTCCTCCACCAGTGCCCTCTAGTGGTCTGGTCGTATTTCATGTTCGTCACGCCTCTCTGAAAGACCAATTTGTCTTGTTAAACTCTCTCAAATTAACATAACGCTAATCGCTATTCATCTTTCAGATTTATCATATTCCGATCATATGTTTAAAACTATTTTGGTACAACGATTAGAGAAATTGCACGTCATGAATCCATTTCCTTGGGTGTGATTCCTATGTGCACTGCATGTGCTGTTGCGAAAATTAGGCTACTTTCTATTGGTGTAATCCATGTCGTTAGATTGTTTTAATATTAAGAGTATTACATAGCAGGGCCGTAACCACCATAGGCATTGAGGGGGACAAGTTTACGTTCTCGTTTGGCTCGTGCACAGTCTTCACACACACAGACGAGCGCGTCAATCTATCACTTAATGTCGTTGCGGAGAGAGACTCCATTCTTTTTGGTGAAATCACAAAACAAAATGCACACAAACGTGTCCCTGCTCTTAATATGCAATTATTAATGTATCTTTGAAACTTTTGACACGGTTTACAAAAGCTCTACCTCCACACCACTAGAGAACTCAAGTGTCATTTGCAGATCTATGTATTTATTCACTATGCGAAGAATCTCGGGACATAAATTAGAATTGGACACAATTTGACACAAATTAATGCAAATATTTCCCATCTAGATTTAGACCTAGAATTTCGTTCACTGTTCTGTTTCTTTATACTTCATAAAAATTATAAAATTTGTCCCCAATTTGGACGACGCGACTTCATTCTCTTCCGCTGAGGTAATTGAAGCCTCCGGCCGTCCGAATATAGATTTGGGACCGAGTAGAGAGCAGGAAGTAGAGGCGCGATATCAAAAGCCCGCCCACACTCTCGCAGATGCAGAACAATTCATTATGTCGGTGTGAAATAAACAGTTATGGAAATGTAGAAATTAAAGGTAAAGCTCCAATCTCCTCCCGAAAAAGTGCCTCAGTGACAACTTCACTCAGAGAAGCATCAATCTCAGCTGTCAATCATGACATCAACCTACAATGACAGAAACCAACTTTGGGGGAAAAAATATTTGAAGTGTAATTTGATTGTTTAGTTTATCTCGTGTCCATTAGAAAACACGGAGGGGTGGGGGTTATGACCTATACTGGGACCAACCACCTGGGGGCGATCGAGGCGCGGAGGCTTCAGTTTCTGAGAGGAGTGCTACAGGCTTGGTTAAAACCATAGACACTAAAAGAAATGGACACAGCGACCCCATAGACTTCAGCGGAGAAAAGTGAAGTCAATTAGAAGCATTCACTTCCTGATGGCTGAGCAGTATGCGCAGCCTCAGACTGAGCTTGATGACACAGATGTGCCGTGAGCAACCTGTCTGACAGTTGTAAGTCTTCTAGTAGTTGTGCAAATTGAAATCTGAATCACAGAATCTTGCAGAGATTTTGGCTCTCTGGGCTTCTCCCCATGCTTCTCCCTTGACTTTATCAGACTTTATGCCTCCACGTACCCCCGATTGCCTCATAGACAGTAAAAGATTGCCTGCAAGCTTCTCCTCCTGTCTATACGGGTCTATATGGTAATTTCTCCCATGATGAAAAGAGTCCCATGGTTATGACCAATCCTTAGCCTATTTTATTTTATTTTATTTATTTTTTTAAAAAACGGCTTCTACGGCGATAGTGTAAGATACAAGGTAATGGAGCCTTTTATATATTGTTGTGTTTCCTTAGAAATAAACAATGGATAAATGAAATCTTTAAACGCCTCAGATGTAAAGTGACGGCAAAATGAATGGGTCAATGGAATGCTAACAGCAGGTGATGGCTTGGTTAGCAATTGCAGCCCCTATGGAAGGTGCTGGATTACCCCCTTGGTTAAAACAGCACTGCGTTACACATACGCATGACTGGAAGAAGTGGAAGCGGTCTGCAGCACAATAAAAGCTCCGCGAAATCGAGGCTTCATCAAGCTACGCCTTTGTTTTGAATAAGCGACCTCTAGCAGCAAAAAAAATACACATTGTAGCTTTAATGTGACTACATTTTCATGGCTTACCTTTTTATTTTTCACAAAAGTTCTCTAAAGACGTTCAGTTGTATTCGAAGCAGCAAATATAAAAAAAATTTTTTTTTAAAAAAATACTTGCACTTGAAGGAAAGGAAAAATGCAGGCCTACCAGTTAAGTTATTTTAAAGACGTTCAAGGCTTCTTGCGTCACAGAAAAGACTGAGAATTAAACTGGTTATAAGTGAATCTACCAAAAACTAGCCCCACTTTTGCAAGTTTAACCTTTTAATACATCTTTATGTATCAAATTAGTCGGTGATAGCCCATAAAGACCTCCTAGTAACCATAGCCCGCTGCCATTTCATATGCCGATATTAAAAGCCTTTTAATTATTCGCTGACACTATGTAGCCCTAAAGAATATGCCCCACAACCCCTAAAGGCCCGCGGTCATATCGCCACGGTCATGAACTGATTTCATATGAGCACGCAGAGACAATTAAACCTCATCTGCCGCTTTGCCTATCTGCTTCGCGGGGCTTCATTTAACGACCATTTGTCTCCGTGATGGATTTCCTATTTTTACCGACAGCAACCCAGTCGAGGGACGCGTGAATTATAGATGTGGGGGGGCTTAGCAGCTCGCGGTGAAATACTGTCAGGGTGAAAAAGAGAGAGAGGGTCCTTGCAAAA
The DNA here is from genome assembly GCA_018749465.1 of Paracanthobrama guichenoti. Taxonomy (NCBI): domain Eukaryota; kingdom Metazoa; phylum Chordata; class Actinopteri; order Cypriniformes; family Gobionidae; genus Paracanthobrama; species Paracanthobrama guichenoti. The sequence continues at coordinate 12,539,481 of CM031961.1, read as the reverse complement.
AAAAAAAAAAAAAAAAAAAAAAAAAAAGAAAGAAAAGTGGACAGCGACTGTTTTTTAGCTCACGTTTCTCTTGAGAAGGACGTTTATCACCGGGGTCGCGGGAGGTGATGTATCGTTGCGAGGACGAGCGAAAGAATGGCAGCGTAATTATGGCATTAAAAGAGAGACCGGACACAAAGCGAGAGGAACGTAATTTAAATTGTTTTGTTTCCCTGGAGCTGGATCCTGCCCTTGAGTGACACACTGAAATTGGAAGCAGTTATTTATGTCTTCACACTAATTGGAGAATTTAATAGGATAAGGTCTCTGCGAAGCAGTCTCGATTTCGTCTGTTCAGTAGGCCTAATAGATTGTCGGTTCCTTCCTTTTTCCTTTTTTTTTTTTTTTGCCTGTCTCTTCTCTTCTCTTCTCTTCTCTTCTCTTCTCTTCTCTTCTCTTCTCTTCTCTTCTCTTCTCTTCTCTTCTCTTCTCTTCTCTTCTCTTCTCTTGTTTTTGGTGGTAGTCTATCTCTGAGTGATGCCTCCCATCAGGACCCATCTGTGCGGCCCAGCCCACAAAAGAACGTCATTTCCTAAACTTGTCAAGGCTGTCATACTTATTCTATTTAGCTTGATGTTAATCACGAATTCTCTTTAATGTATTCTAATTGAACTGGCTGTTCTGCAGCATGTTTATGCGTGTGTCTATCTCACATCATGAATCTGAACTGAAGCGAGAGAGGGTTAGTTATTAGAAAGCAGAGGGGGTAAAACAAGGAGAGAGCAGAACAGATGGTCTCCCTCGCCTTTTCTCTCTGCGTCCCTCGGTCTCTCTCCGCCATTAGTCACTCAGTCGGTTATGCATATTTGCTCTTCCTCTGTCTGTATCCCTCTCTTTCATTATCAAATAGGAAATAAGATTACATTCTGCTGCCTGCAGCTGCATCATGCGCACTTTTATTAATATGTTTGTGCATGACTAACAGCCATTACAAGTCACTTTGTTACATCATTAACTAACCATGAGAATAATGTTTGTCACAATAAAAGCTGCTGTAAATATACTTGTATTTATTGGGTACTGTTGTGCAAGGTGAGGGATTGCTCATGCCAAAGAGAAGCTGTAATAGAATCTATAACATCTTTAATGAGCGCTGAGTCGGAGTTGCACTTCAAGCTAATGCTCATCAGTATTTTTATGCAAGGAAAAGTAAATGAAGGTAAATAAAGGCCAGTGTCATCATCAAGGGGAAAACCTCAAACACTGTCCTGAAGCTGTGATAAAAGGCACCTAAAGAGTAGCCAACTTAAAAACATGTAGGCCTTAAATTATACTTAATTTACTGTTTTGTTATACTACATGTTTGTTATATTAATTTTGCAGACCTACATGAAATCAACGTAAACCTATACATTTCAAATATACCCCATCAATAAAATTCTGTTTGATTTTAACACAGCTGCAAAGCACGCTGGCTAATAGCACCCATTATTAAAGGAATATTCCAGGTTCAATACAAGTTAAGCTCAATCGACAGCACTTGTGTTAAAATGGGTTTGTCCCTCCTTTTCTCCTTTTCTTAACTATACCCATCCCCAATCAAATAATACACAATTTTCACAGAAAATAATGTCATTGCTTTTATAAAATTGTAAGCTTCATATTTATGCTTTGGTTCAATTACACTGTAGAAAAAAATATTGTTGGTTTAACTTAAAAAGTAAGTAACCTGGTTGCCGTAAAATGTTGAGTTCATTGAAATTAAAAAATTAGTTAATACAATGAAGGAAATTGGTTTAATAAATAGAAACTCAAAATATTAATGTATCTGAAGCACAAAAAAAAAAAAAAAAAAAAAAAAAATGTTGTGATAAATCTTGAAAATAGCACAATTTGGCATGTTTCACTGCATTATAACAAATAAAACACAATTACGCAATATGCTTACAAAATCTTTTAATACTATTTGAATAAAGGGTGATGTCAATTCTCAAAAATGTTCATTGTATTAACTCAAATTTTTAATTTCAATGAACTCAAAATTTTAAGGCAACCAGGTAACTTACATTATAAATTTTTTTTTTTTTACAGTGTATTTTAAGTGCCTCACAGTAACCTTTGTTGTAGCAATGTGTCTGATTTGTCTTTGCACCTCTGTGAATATCCAATATTCCAGTAATTCTATTAAGAATGTTTATTAACAAAATAAGCTTAAATAAACAAACAAAAAAAATACACATTCGAAAAATGGACATCGCAGGAGATCATCGCCATCATTAAGCTATATTATTGGAGCTTCAATCTCAACATTTTTGGAAATATTTCAATATTATATAACACGTATTAAATTCACAGTAATTGAATCCACATCTATATAAAGAAATACGTAACTTGCGGCTCATACAACCTTGATTTCTGCGTTTAAACAACTAAATCAAATAAAATTATGAATTTAGCATAATTGCTAATAGCTAAATAGCTATTAGCTAAATAGCTAATGCTAAGTTATATGATATCAATATATCACTTAAAAATGAACGATTTCAAGTTTGATGTTGATGAAGCCATGCCTATGGGAGTACATCAGACAAAAAGGTTGGGAAATACTTGTATAGCCATCCACCCCTTTAAATCAGCCCTCAAATAAATCACTAAAACCTTAAAAAGTAAAGTGCACAATTTCTCACTCACTCTTTTTTTTCTTTGCCTTTTTATTTTATGGGTGATTTTGCCCAAGCTGCAGTTGGGTATATCCTACATGCCAGCACACTCCTGAACTCAGAGCAGTTGTCATAGCAACAGAACCCCCACCTGCTCAGTAGCTGTCAACCCAAGGTTAAGAGCCAATAAACCAGAGAAACATAGCAATTACTGCACAATATAACACACATGCACACACACAAAGTAATCCATCTGTTCCTTCTCCCCAGTTGATCAGTGGCAACTGGGTTTGGATTAGGTTCACCCATCAAGGTCCATTAAGGAGTGTTCATTTAGACCGGTTATGGCAGTTCAACCAGTGAGCACCAGGGAAGTCTTTATGGGAGGTTTGTGATAATACCCTTGCCAATGGAGTGACCGCTATGTGCTATGTCAAAGCAAATGATTAAAATGACAGGTAAGGGTAATCGCAATGGGGCATGTTTTGATGTAACCTTAAATTATGAAACACAGATCATAATATAAACACAGCTAATAGAACTCCAAAATAAATGTATCTCAAAATCCCACCAGACCTAAACAGATTAAAGCAATTTGCAAAAAACACAGCATGCCTATAAAATGAATGTTTTATTTGGCCAATAGGCCTCATGTAGTTTCTGATATTGGGTATAAAAGGGCAGATGTGGCTGATTTATCACGGTCTCTGTTTTACTTGATTTTACTTGCTTACCAGACAGCCACTAAAAATGGCCAATTCCTTGTCATCTCAGATATCAAAACCAGACGTGGCAGTGATTGGTGGGCTGAATAGAGAATATGAGCGTGTGACCGCACTGGAGGTGCATTTTATTGCTGTGTGTGAGGAACGATTAGCTGGCGTTGCACAGCAAGAAGAATCCGATTCGTTCAGTTGTTTAATCCATCAGCCTGTGCTGAGTTCTGATCACTGTATTGACGGACCGCAGGGCAATGACAGCCGTTCAGTGGTAATACAAGACTCTGCTACTGGCCTCTGGGACATGGCACTCATATAAGTGGTTTATTTTATAGAATATTAGAAAAATGAAACAAAAAGTGACATGTCTAGTTTAAAGAGCAAGTCCATTCAGAGTGATCAGATACTCCTAATTCATTGCTTTTCCTCGGATCTGGCTCCGTCTTTCCTTTCGGCCATATTTCCCCTCTCACTCTCCCTCTCTCTTTGTTTCTCTAAGCCTCCATTATCGGCTGTGGGGAGTCAGGTAATCAGTGCTGATTAATTCTCTTTATTGTTGGTCGTTTGTCTGCAGAGTCTGCGCTGTCTTTTCCGCTCAGCCTCACTATGAAACAGCCGGTGATAAATGACCGTCTCTTCCCTCACCCAACCCCACTATCACCACAGCAACCCCTGCTCAGCCTAAGTGCTTCTGATTAGTGACCCATGACTTGAAGGTAGAGGTGGCTCTTTGTTTTATTTCCTAATGCGACCATTTTTGCCTCCCTACCGTGCCCTTAAGGACTTATTTGGTTCTCGGATGCTTTTTGGATACTGGTCATGAACAGAGAGATGATTGTGTGTCTTTATGACCAAAGTGGAGATGTTTGGCCATAACACACAGTGCTACGTTTGGAGAGAAACAAACAGAGCATATCAGCGGAAAAAACAAAAAAAACTCATACCAACTGTCAAGCACGGTGGTGAAGGGGTGATGATTTGTGCTTGTTTGTTTTTTTTGGGCATGGACTCCTCTGCATACTAAAGTATTCTAGAGTCAAATGTGAGGCCATCTGTTTGACAACTAAAGCTTGGCCGGATTTGGGCCATGCAAAAGGACAATGATCCCAAGCACACCAGCAAATCTACACCAGAATGGCTGAAAAAGAAAACCTCAACCCAGTTGAAATGCCGTGGCAGGACCTTAAGAGAGCTGTGCATAAACAGATGCCCACAAACCTCAAAGAAATGAAGCAACATTGTAAAGAAGAGTGGGCAAAAATTCCTACACAACGATGTGAGAGACGTACAAAAACAAAGTCGTACAGAAAATGATTACTTCAAGTTATTGCTGCTACAAGCAATTAAATCATAGGGTGTACTTAGTTTGTCACACATGGTTTTTACATTTCAGCTTTATTTTTGTTAAATTACGACACGGTGTAATATGTCATGTGTTGTTATTCATCTGAGGTTGTTTTTACCTCATTTTAAGACCAGATGTTTTTTTTTTTATGTCCTGATACTTAAAACCATAGAATTCAAAAGGGTGTACTTTCTTTTCACATGACTATTTTTATTTTTATTATTATTTCTTATATTTTTGCATTGATAATATTGTTATGCATGATGTAATATAGACCTAATAAACATACTTTATATAATAGAATTGGTTTTAGTCTAGTTTTGGCACCACAGTGATGGTGATTGGCAGCGGCAGAGATTGGTGGGGTTTTGTGATCCTGGTGACCTGGATGACAATACTGAAAGTGTTTATCGGCTGATGCTAGATGCTGATGAATCTACACTTACGCAGATCGAACAGAACCCCAATCAGACCACCGGTTTCAACAAAACATTTCTGTCAAAAACTTCATCCCTCATTTATAGAGAATTTAATCTCTCTTTTAAACAACGATCAGATACTGGAAAAGTGCCGTGTTGTGCGTGGAGAGAGAGAGAGAGAGAGATAAAGACAACCATTTAGCATGTGGCCAGGTTAAGTGCGACATCTACCCTTAATCTTTCAAACAATCAGTCCATGTTTGTTTGTTGCATGCAGCTCTCATACACCAATGACCGTCGCAATTTATGTTGCTCATATACTGATGATGCCCTTTATCCCAAAATGAAATCCTAAAATGTAACAAATGAAATGCATTTAATATAACTTAAATGGCTCATATGTTGTGAACAACAGGCAGAAACTTGTTGAAAACAGAAACTCTGAAAATTTTTTTGGAAAACTTATTTTAGCATTTATGTTTTTATTTCGATAATGGTAACATTTCATCAACAAATTCCATTCACAAGATAAAAAAAAAAAAAAAAAAAAAATTTGTTTAACGCTAAATATACAGTAAATGACCATAAAATGTACTTAAAACACTTTTCCCTCACACATTTTCAGCAATGTTAATATAAGAATTTTTTTAAGACAAGTAATAAATGATATTATACAACTTTCTGATATTTTAAGCACATCTATAAAGAAAATGCTGAAGCAATTTAAAAAGCTTTTTCAGGCACACATTAAACGCATGCAATGGACTCCCATCTACTTTACGCCAATTGTTGTTGTTTTCTTCCCATGTCAGCACTTTAGGTAAGGAGGATGTTTTAATATGATGACCAAAAAAAAAAAAAAAAAAAAAACCAACATGAACACAAATACAACATGTAATAAAATAACAAATCAAGACCTTTTTTCACACATTATCCATCCAAATATAACTCTGGAGGCTGTAAGCAGCAACTGAGGCTCTCTTTGACAGAGTATATGTATGTGTGCGTGTATGTGTACATCTCGAGTTCATACAACCGAGTCCACATCAAGGCTGCGCATGCTGCGGGTTGCTAGGAGATGAAGACAGGCTGCTAAAGAGTTCTGCCTCAGAGGATGAGTTCAACCCAGAGGATGTTGTACTGCAAAAAAATAAAATAAATCAGACAGGATCATTCATGTTGTGCATCACAATTTCTGTATACATGTATTAAATGTAATACATAATTTTAATCAATCTACACCCCTTTTATTTATTAATGGTCAAATGTCTCTTTTCTTAACATCCATGGTTGTAAAGTTCTGGCATGGTTATAGATGAATAAAACCATTTACATTAAAATAAAGCAATTTACACATCTAAATACTGAGGAAGTTTATGATATTTGTGAGACATAGGCACGCACCTGTCACAGTCTGAGTCGCAGCATATTTTGCTGTTGTCTTGATGCCGTTCCTCCACTGGGAAACGTGCTTCGCCGTTACATCGCTGTATTGCCTGTGCAACGGTGTAATGCGTCAGTCCCTGTGCACAAGCGTCCATTTTTGCGATGCTCAGTTGTGACTGCAAGAACAGGTGCAGTCGACTATCTGACAGCAGTAATGGTGCCTGTAGAACTCTATAAACAAACAATTCAATAAAACTACATGGAGTATAATGATTTTTAGAAATGGGTGATAAGGCCATTTAAAGAAGAGCCGGTCATTGACAGTATAAATATTAAAAAGAAAATAAAAGGTTCCCAATAAAACAACAATAATGCTATACAATAAAACACCATTAGTATAATTTCTATATTGTTTTATATTATTAAATATTGGACAAATATATGTTTGAGGGGGAAATCTAATATATAATCTTCTATACATTTCTATTATATTCACTCTATCTAAAGGTTTACAGGGAATGCGTCTCTTTAAAGCAGCCACTAGATGGCAAAAATACTGCATTTCCTTCACGTCTAAATCAACAACAGAATAGATTACTGAATGTATATAACAGAAGAAACTCACGCCTCAAGAAACTGTTGCAGCCCTTGCATTCGTTGAATGATCTGAATGTCATTATTGAGATTAAAGAAAGGATTCCATGGAGGGAGTTTAGGTAACTCTCTACAGAAACAAGACAATGCAAAGAAAGGGAGAGATTAGACTCATATTCTTAATCAAATTTGTACATGCAGTTTTTATGGCCCCGTTTACACCTGGTATTAAGAAGCGTTTTCAGATCACAAGTAGGGGCCTAGACGAAGGAAAATTCCCATTTACACCAGGGGCTGTATTCACAAAACATCTTAAAGCTAAACGTAGCTCTTAACTTGCAGATTTAGGAGAAACTCTGAAAAATAATGCAAGTGTCAGTCCTGATTTTAGGACTCCTAAATCTTTGTTCTAAGAGTTTTTCACAAAACATTTTAGTGCTTAAACCAGCTCCTAAATCTGTGAAAAGTTAGGAGTAGTCGAGAGGACTCTTAAGTCACTAAGACCAAAATCACAAACAATCCTTATGGCTGTTGCCAGCAATCTGTCTCAGCAAACGGTACACCATTGAGGCAGAGCCTTGGGTGCTGATCCTTTTCTTCATAAATTAAATAAATATTTTGATTTATAGATTTTAATCTGCGATGACAAAGGTTAATTTAGATATAGGCAATATGCATTGAATGATGGAGAATAAAACATCGCAGTCAAGTTGAAAATAATGTGCCATCATTGGCATTGATAGCCTTGTGGGCAGTTCTGGCTTGTGGACCCTTCATCCCTTTCTCTCCCTTACTTCGCTTCCTGTCTTCGGACTTACTGTCCAATCATAATAAAAAAGCTAAAATGCCAAAAATAAATCTTTAATGAATAAATAATATTATATTACCTGTGGCAGTTGTTTCACAAGTTCACAAATGATAAAAGGGTAAAATAAGCCTATTTTCCGTGTTCTCTGAGGGGATCGAGGGCTCCAGGCTCAGAATTTAGCCCAAACCCAGAGTATACCAGCTGGGTTGAGAGTCATCGGGGTGGCAGAGGGAAAAGGAGAAATCTGATAAGGTAACTAGTGGAGTCGGCAGTGCTGATTAGATTAGATTAGACCATTTGAACGTGCTCCATGCCTCAAAAGGTCAGGGCTGTTTTGGCAGCAAAAAGGGGACCAACACAATATTAGGTCATAATGTTATGTCTGATCGGTGTATAGTTAATAAGCTTGATGACATCATCCATAGCAATGAGATCAACCCCACCTTTACTCTTAGCTTAAGACTTCTCTATTCCTTAGTAAAAGTTGGTCTCAGCAGCTCATCAGTAATGGTGAGAGAATATTGTGCTAGCTTGGTATGTTTAGGTCTTCAATCCAAACTTGGGTCTTCAGCCAACAGTTTAAATCCTGTCTGGCTAGTGTGCTTCCCATAAGGTTTACGCATTAGGTCGGTAGGTGGAGTTTAGCGCCGTTTCTCAATGTGTCCTTTTCTGTACTTGTGAAACGTCATCAGTCGCTGCCCAAGTACTGTTCCAATACAAAAGTTCACATCTAGCCAAGTATAGTTCAAATCCCTGGATGTGTTCTTGATCTACCCCTTTTAGGATGCATCGAGAGGTGACTTGTGCAGACTTCAGACAGCCAGGTATCCCAGAATGCATCTCACACCAACCCGTGTAAATTTAAAAGTACTACTGTTGTTAGTGTCACGAAATGTAGTTAAGAGTTTTTCAGGTGAGAATGTAGTTGTTTAAAGCTCAAATCTGTGGTTTATTTATAAAGAGCGCATATTTGAAAATATGAAAATTTTAGAAAATTTGTGAGATCCAGTCGATCAATGGTAGCTCAGCGGGCTCTGAGGCTGAGAATAGCGTGCAGATGATGCGAATTTCATTATCAGAAGAGTATGCGCCTACTGAATGCCCACCGCCGGATTTTTGTACACGCAGGTTGCACATGTGCATTTTTTTGTTGTTGCAGTATTTACATGGGTTGTAACTCATGATGAGAGATTGATCAAAACTGTGCATGCGTCAAATGCATGTGTACGCATACAAGTCAAAAGTAGTATACTTTGCAAGGCTGTAAATTCGACTGTGCGCATTTGTTCGCGTAAAACAGTATACTTTTGGTTTTTGACCCCGTTTATACCTGTATTTAGCATCGTCCACTTGTGATCCGATCGAACAAAACACATCTTAATACCTGGTGTAAACAAGGCCTATAAGAACCTTAATAATGGCCAAATGACTATGTAGTATTTTATTGCCCTGAATGTTGTATCCTCAAATGTACGTACATGAGCGAAGCGTTGTTTTGTAGTTTCTGCCGCAGCCAAACAAACTCACTATACCTCCTCCTCACACAAGAGGTCTTCCTCCGGAAACACATGCTGTTGGTCTATAATCAAGAAAAATATATTGAAACGAATGTTCTCATTAGTGTGTGTGTGTGTGTGTGTGTGTGTGTGTGTGTGTGTGTGGCTGATCAGACTTGACTTTTTTTTTTTAAATGGATGTCTGTCTGTGTAGACAGACAGACAGACAAAAAAATTAAGTCTGATCAGCAACATTCCCCAGTAACAGTGCATAGTAAACATGTGGGTACTGCACTCACGTGAAGACAGATCTCATAGTTGATGTACGTGTGCCAGAAATCCTCCTTGTGTATCTGAGGATCTCGTACCCATACACTTATAAACTCCTGCAACAAGAGAAACAGTCAGTGTGAAGTGTTCATGATCACTGAAGTGTTTCATTTTGAACAAGGAAGTGACTCAGCAGAATGTGTGCTTGTACTTTTTCCCATTACGAGTTACAGTTTTACCCCTATATTAAGACAAATGTTGATTCAGACTCTGCCCTTTCAGCCACCTTTCACTCTAACTGGAATTTTGGAGGGTATTTGGCATGCGTTTGTAATGTGCAATTGGAATTTCTCAAATCAACACTTTATTGTATCACAGCCAACAAATCCACAAGGTCAAACAGTACACTTCCCAAAAATACCCTCTTAGACATTAAGGGTTTTTTACAGGAACTTACTAAAAGTCACATGAACAAACAGGAAAACAGGTCTTGTCTTAACTGCTTGCCAGAGAAAGTGTTAACATCAGTATGAGTTGATGGCAATATCAAATGACTTTTAAGGTAATTAGCTAACCTAGGTATTTTAATATCTGAATGTTAGTGAGAAGAAATACATTTTTTAGACATCAATGTCCATATGTGATGGACATTGTTTATGCTCATCTTTGCTCGGCCCTTTAAAAGGCATCTTGAGTAAAACAGCTCTATATCTCTTAGAGCTAAACCTTGACTAACTGGGGCCCAGGACCTCCTGCTAGCTGTCTCACGTCACAGAAGTCAGATAAATCCCAACACAGAGACTCTTACACCTAGATATTTTCACAGAGACGGTGTCTATTCCCCGAATTAGTAAATACAAAAAACCCCCATCAAAACCATTTAACGGTAAAAATTGAATTGTTCAACAAATAAACAGCAGCTGGAAGAAAACAAAACTGGAGGTTTTTCATATTTCTTGGAAAGAGAGCATGATTGCATACAGAAAGGCCGTAAAAACTGCCAGATCTGCTTATTTCTTGACTCTTTCAGAAGAAACACACAACCCTAGGTAAAATAAATAAATAAACAAATGTATATAAAAATAAACAAATGTATATAAATATATACAAATGTATATAAATACAAATATAAATATATACAAATATAAATATATACAAATACAAATATATACAAATATAAATATATATGCTAAATTAACCAAAAATAAAGCTTCAACTTCTGATGTTTGTAAACAGCACAGCAGTAACGACTTTATGAACTTCTTTACATGCAAGATTGATAATAGGAAAAAAAATAACCATGCAGCCATCTACTACAGTATCGCATCAGACAGTGCATAGTAGTTCACTGAGGAAAAATTCCACTCATTCAATGCAATAGGAGAGGAAGAATTGGCTAAACTCATTAAATCATCAAAATCAACAACATGTATGCTCAACCCTATACCGAATAAACAACTAAAATAGATGCTTCCAGAGGTCATAGATCCTCTTAATATCATTAATTCATCCATGTCACTAGGATATGTATCGAAAACTTTCAAGTTGGCTATCATTAAACAAGATTAACGGAATGCATAGCTGATATAAAAAAATTGGATGACTAGTAATTTCCTTCAACTTAATTCAGAAAAAAAAAAATTTTAATTGGACAAAAAAAAAAACACAACACTCTACAAGTAGTAACCTAGAATACTGTCTAACACTCGATGGCTGCTCTGTCAAGTCCTCATCGTCAGTTAGGAACCTGGGTGTGCTCTTTGATACCAATCTTTCATTTGAAAGCCACATTTCTAACATCTGTAAAACTGCATTCTACCATCTTATAATATATAATACCTAGAATATCAAAATCAACTGCTGTCGATCCTTTTCCTATTTAGCACCTAAACTCTGGAACAGTTGGGGACACTTAAATTTCAACTATATTACTGATCTGCCCACATTGACACTATATGATACTTGAAATTAGCTGGAAAACACCTTTTTCACCAGAGCGGCTGTACAGCCGAATCAAATTCTGTTGCATTGTTTTCCTGTTAACACTGTGAAGCTGCTTTGAAACAATTTGCATTGTAAAAAGCGCTATATAAATAAACGAAGATGACTTGACTATATTTAATAAAGCATGTACAAAAACCTTTGGAAGAATAGGGACGTTTGTTGCACATAACCAGTCTAAAAATAAATAAAAAAAAAAAAAAAAAAAAAAAAAACAGTACTTATTTGTGAATAAACATATCCCAAAATATAAATCATTTTGATGCAAGCAAGCCTTTATAGCATTGCAATGACTGTGAAAAGACATCTGATAAACAAATGAAACTCCACTAGTGGAATTATGTGCTGCCAGTTTCCTCTTGAAAAATTCCAGGCATGATGCAATTGCGGTTCAGTTACAAAGTGTAATTAAAAACTTGTTTCCACCAAAGAGGGCTTTCCTTGTCTTTCTCTTACAACGATCAAGTGAACATTTATCTAAAAAGGCATTGGGATTAAAGGTACTAGCAAACATTTAAAAGGATAGTTCACCCAAAAATTATAATTCTGTCATCATTTACTCACACTCTAGTTGTTCCAAACCTGTGTGAATTTCTTTTTTCTGCTGAACACAAAGGAAGATATTTGGATGAATGTTCGCAACCAAGATCATCTCGGAAGCCATTCACTAATGACTACCATGGTATTTTTTTCCCCACTATGGAACTCAATGGCTGCTGAGATCTGCTGGGTTACAAACATTCTTCCAAATACCTTAATTTGTGTTCAGCAAAAAAAAAAAAAAAAATATGCAGGTTTGGAAGAACTTGAGTGTGTCAAGTTGTGGTTTCATTTAAAAAACAAAAACAGCGTACTATGTTGATATGGATCGCTGAGTCATACGAAGTAAAAATGTAGATGAACATGAAATATAAAGAAAAACAAGACACTGACCTTCTTCACAAGGCTTGTATTTTCCATCTCAGAGATTTGACTGGGGGTGGGGGAGAGAAAGAGATTTTGAGTGTTGGAACATTTTAGTAGGCTACTTGGGTTATTTTGGTTCTCTTGGACTAAGAGTAGAAAATATGAATATAGTAGAATAGTAAATTTCCTTTAAATAGGAAATAGTCTAAAAATACTAACAAGTTTTACAACCTAAGTTTACTGCAGTGTAACTCTTTCAGTGAAATCAGGCTGTTTTGCTGTGCTTGCCTAGTCATTTTAAACTGAGAAAGAGAATTGTCTAATGTGAACCATAAAGCAGAACACTTTTTGTACATTCTAAAATGGAAGTTCCAAACAAACATGCCATCTCTGACTTTCATTCATACTCAAACTAATTGCTATGATCATAACTGAATTACTTAGTTTGACTATGAATCCCAGACTAATCTGCCAGCAGACATATGCAGACAGCAGATATATACACACACACACACACACACATACATACATACATACATACACACACACACACACATACATACATACAAATAGCACACAATAATGGCAATATATTCTAATCTGCGTTTCTTATTTTTGTAATTATAGATCAATCATATGATGCACATTTTTATAAGCTGAAACCAAAGCTGGAAACTTGGCATTGTATTTCAAAGAAAATTAAAATTTTTAAAGAAAAACAACTTAACTACAGAGTGAAAAAGAACCATCCCGCGGTAATGTTCTGTTAGAAAATCTCATTGAAAAGCTAAAGTTTTCACTGAAACTCTTGAACAGCAGCTGTAAGTTAGCCTACTTCGTATCAACATCACAAGCGTTTCTTCTGCCGTTTCTCTACTCTAATGTTTCGTTAATAGTCATTATAGTAAAGCCTAACATAATTTCACGTCATACAAACTGAGATAGCCTATATTATTTAGTAATTCTCACCTTTTCTGTCGTGTTTTACGCCTTGGTGTTTTGTAACTCTTCCGCCACTCTCCCGCCACACTCCAGGTGCTCCCGAGACTGATGTGACCAAAAAGTGGCAACGAGATGGCGTGGGGGGGAATTAAAGTTTTTTCTCGGACTTTTAGACGTTGATGTGCGCATGCGCGGCTCTCAAATCTGAAACTACTTCTCTACTTACGTTTGTTGTTTATGTATAATATCAGCAGGTTCTTCAACGTTGTTATTATTACACATAACAAAGTGTGGTGATTATGATAATAATAAAAACAAATATTACACAATATGTGAGTTGATAATAATTTGGGACATTTTCAGAATAAGTTCAGAATACCTAGTGGTTAGGTACAAACCACTATCAATTACTCCTACCAAAACCAAAAACTGGGCTTGACTAAGTACTGATATTTAGAGAACCTATTTATAAATATAACAGCTGTTTTTAATAATGTTTTACACTGACTGCCAGTTGCTCAGTAAAAAAAAAAAAAAAAAAAAAAAAAAACGTTTAATTTAATATATAATTATATAATTTAAAGTTCTGTTAAATTATAGTCGAGAAATGTTCCATGGAACCAGGTTATCATTTGTTAATCCATATCTTGAAAAACAAGGTTTTCTTGCTTTTTTAAATCGAAGATGATCATGCTGAACATTCATAAAAATATGCTCCCTCCCTAATACACCCAGAACCAACAGGAACAAAGTTACAAAAATGTTGATTTAGCCTATGACCATATAAACAAAAGGCCTTCTACTTTTACATATTTCCATCTTATTACTTCATCTTCAATAAATAAAATAATTCCAGTTAGTATAGATACAAATGGCCATAGTTTATTTTACCCATGTCCCTGATCAGTTCAGTCTGACCTGATGTTTGTGCATGTTGTTTTGTTAACCTGTGACAATGTAATGCAGGACTTGTAAAGAGACCCTTAAGGAAGGATGGGTCATTACAAACTAAATGGGACCTGACAGTATAAAGCCACAACCCATAACCGTTATTACTTAGTTTGTATGCAAAGTCAATCATAATAGAGGCCATTTACATCTAAAAATATTAAACAAGCTGATATAAGCAAAATAGTCAGTAATAAGTAAACAATACACTCACCTAAAGGATTATTAGGAACACCATACTAATACTGTGTTTGACCCCCTTTCGCCTTCAGAACTGCCTTAATTCTACGTGGCATTGATTCAACAAGGTGCTGAAAGCATTCTTTAGAAATGTTGGCCCATATTGATAGGATAGTTTCTTGCAGTTGATGGAGATTTGTGGGATGCACATCCAGGGCATGAAGCTCCCGTTCCACCACATCCTAAAGATGCTCTATTGGGTTGAGATCTGGTGACTGTGGGGGCCATTTTAGTACAGTGAACTCATTGTCATGTTCAAGAAACCAATTTGAAATGATTCGAGCTTTGTGACATGGTGCATTATCCTGCTGGAAGTAGCCATCAGAAAAGAAAGAGTACATGGTGGTCATAAAGGGATGGACATGGTCAGAAACAATGCTCAGGTAGGCCATGGCATTTAAACGATGCCCAATTGGCACTAAGGGGCCTAAAGTGTGCCAAAAAAACATCCCCCACACCATTACACCACCACCACCAGCCTGCACAGTGGTAACAAGGCATGATGGATCCATGTTCTCATTCTGTTTACGCCAAATTCTGACTCTACCATCTGAAGGTCTCAACAGAAATCGAGGCTCATCAGACCAGGCAACATTTTTCCAGTCTTCAACTGTCCAATTTTGGTGAGCTCGTGCAAATTGTAACCTCTTTTTAATATTTGTAGTGGAGATGAGTGGTACCCAGTGGGGTCTTCTGCTGTTGTAGTCCATCCGCCTCAAGGTTGTGCGTGTTGTGGCTTCACAAATGCTTTGCTGCATACCTAAGTTGTAACGAGTGGTTATTTCAGTCAGAGTTGCTCTTCTATCAGCTTGAATAAGTCAGCCCATTCTCCTCTGACCTCTAGCATCAAAAAGGCATTTTCGCCCACAGGACTGCCGCATAATGGATGTTTTTCCCTTTTCACACCATTCTTTGTAAACTTCAATTAGAAATGGTTGTTCGTGAAAATCCCAGTAACTGAGCAGATTGTGAAATACTCAGACTGCCCCGTCTGGCACCAACAACCATGCCACGCTCAAAATTGCTTAAATCACCTTTCTTTCCCATTCTGACATTCAGTTTGGAGTTCAGGAGATTGTCTTGACCAGGACCACAACCCTAAATGCATTGAAGCAACTGCCATGTGATTGGTTGATTAGATAATTGCATTAATGAGAAATTGAACAGGTGTTCCTAATAATCCTTTAGGTGAGTGTATATATATTGTAAGGAGAAATAAGTGTCTCTTTTTATCGTTTCAGTTTCATTTTGAAAATCGTAAAAAAATGTCCAGAAGTTTAGGTATTTTCTATAATTGCATTGGTAATTGCATATATTTTCAGTATGCATATTAATGTGATGTATAATACAGAAAGGAACTTCTTAGTTAATATAGGTGGCTGTACATCAAAGACATATGAAATATTATATGGTGTATCTCAAGGATCAATTCTTGTGCCAATTTTACTTTCATTACATGCTCCCTTTGGGCAACATAATTCAGAAATATGACATGAATTAGCATTTTTATGCTGATGATATACAATTATGCATTTCAGTTGAGTGCAGAGATACTGCACAACCTAAATTGTGTCATTTTGGACTGTGACCCGAGTTTTAAGCCTCATATTAATCACGTAAAAAAATAAAAATAAAATAAAAAGTTATCTTTGAATGATGCTAAGAAATTAATTAATGCATTATCTTTCCTCCTCTTGATTATTGTAATGCTACTGGCTTGCCTAAGGATTATATAGTTAAGCTACAATTTATACAAAATGCAGCAGCTAAAGTACTAATGAAATTAAAAAGGAGAAAGCATATTACACCAATGGAATTACATTGGTTGCCAGTTCACCAAAGTATTGATTTTTAAGGTTCTTTTATTAGTTTATAAAACACTGCATAATCTGGCACCTTTATATTTTACTGACTGTCTATCAAGATATGATCCAAATATGTCAAAGACATATCCTTTTAAAGTTTCTTATTTTATAATTAAAATCCGGGATTCTGCAATCTGCTCATTGTAGATTATCTGATAGAATGGATCATTTACCATAAAAATGTATAATCTAAACAATAGCACATTTACGGATGTAGTGGGCAGTATCAGGGATTTTAAAAAGATTGGAAGTTTGAGGTACTGTTTATTTTAGATATTTATAGGCTATGCTTATTAGATTTAGCATAGTTCATTTAGTTCATATAGACTTTCATATTTAACATATAGTTTTTACCTTCCATTGTCTTGGTCCTTGTCTTGATCCTCCATGTGTTGATGTGCATGACTGGTTTTCAGTGGTTGGCTGCTTGCAATATTCCTCTCCTCTGGTAAGAGCTGACTGCTCTGCTGCTCTCCAGAATTCTCTGCTTCATTTGTTGACATTGTCTATCACATTCAGCTATTCTTCAGCTATGCAGGAAAAAAAAAAGATTGGTTTGTTTTAAAACTCCATTCCACTTTCATTAATAATTATACTTAAAGAATATGTAATTAAACATATAAAGCATTTTGATCCTGCTCAGTTCTTTAATTTTGCAATTTATGTATTTTTCTTACCCTGTCTGGGAAATCCCAATTTTAAATGGGAAATAAATTTGTAGCACGTCTGACACAAGCATACATTCACTCAGCAGACCCTGTTTACATCACTGTTTTCTGACTTATACTGTTAGAGGAAGGGATATATGGGCAGCCCCACTGGGTGGAGTGTGTGAGTTCAAATTTACATACAAAATTTGAGTGCTGCTTTTGACATCCCCCGAACACACGAAAAACACGAAAAAAAAGATTCTGAAATCAGATTAGATCACAAAAATCAATCTTGATTTTGATCTGGATGAAATCATCAGTTTGTGTTCAAAACTTTTTGCAAGATTGGGACCTTTGGTCCAAAAAGATTATACTGATCCCAACAGAAGGGTGGATTTCAGGGACAAAAAATGTAATAAAACTTTGAAACTGGTCAAAACATACAACGTGTATCATGTAATACACACACAGACACACATGCTCTTGATTAGATGAACTATTAAAGTAATAAATTAGAAGTATACATGCTACCTATTAAGCCTTTCGTTAGCCTACAGTAAAGTAAAAAAATATATATTTTGGTGCCATAAAATAATGGAGTGTCTGTTTACACCAAATGCAAAAGTGTGCTATTTGTACTAGCTCCACCTAATAATGCCTGGTTGGCCCAAACAAGATTAAACAAAGACATGTATTTCAATGTCTTCAGTGGCATAGTAGAGTGTAAGGCTCAGGAATCTAGGTTTTGATGCGATCGACCCGGGTTCGAATCCGCCTTTTGCCGAACTCGCTCTTCTCCCTTTTCCCATCACATATCACATTGGAAAGGCATTTACCTTCAATAAAAATGTTGAAAATGTTCTAAAAGTGGAAATAAAGTGCCTAAAGAAATGTTAAATAATAATAAAAGTACTTATTGGGTAGGGTTAGGGGTAGGTGTAGGGAGGGCTTTTATTGTCCCATTAAGGCGGCATCCATTTAATATTTTTAATAAATATAATCATTTACACTGTTATTATTGCATCCTGTTAATGTACAACAATACTGAGGTGCAAATAGAGATTCAAGATTCAAGAGAGTTTTATTTGTCACAGTTATATACAGAATATACAATCGGCAGTGAAATGTAAACAGGTCTGCTCCATGGACAGTGCAAATTCACAGTTAAAAACACAAGGGGAAATTATAATAGAAATAGAATAAAAAAGTATATATATATATATATATATATATATATATATATATATATATATATATATATATATATATATATATATATATATATATATATATATATATATATATATATATATGTAGAATTATAAATAAATCAAGTAGGAAAAAATTTAAAAATTAAAAATTTAAATAAATAAAGAAATGGAATAAAATAAGTGAAATAAACTGTGCAGTGAGTAAACTGTAGACTTATAAATATGTGGTTAACAGAAATGTACAAAGTATAATGTGCAAACAGGTTATAACAGGTTGTTACACAGTAGCAACGAGAACAGAAAGTGCAGTGCAATGTCAGTATATCGATGTTTATCCTGAAGTGAAGTCACGTGATGTTAAGTTCAGGAGTCTGATGGCCTGGGGGAAAAAGCTCCTCCTGAGTCTCTCAGTTTTGGCTATCAGGCTTCGGAAGCGCTTACCAGATGGCAGCAGCGTGAAATGAGGGTTTGCAGGGTGATTAGAGTCCTTGATGATTTTAGTAGCTCTACCTTTGCAGCGTTTGGTGTAGACGTCCTGCAGAGACGGGAGAGCTGACCCTGAGATACGCTCGGATAAGTGCATGACTCTTTGCAGGGCTTTGCAGTCATGACTGGTGCTGTTCTTATACCACGCTGTGATGCACATGCACTGAGTTAATACACTTTCTATCGCCCCTAAATAGAAAGTTTTCAGGTTAGCTGGTGAAACCCTGAATTTCCTCAGCTGGCGCAGGTGGTACAGTCTATGCCTGGCTTTTTTCACCTGTGTCTGAAATAGTATGTATCTGTCAAAATAAAGTATAAATAGCATCTAATTAGGCTACTATTTACACATATTGCAAAGAACTGCTACTGTTATATGATATAAACAGAATATATCACTATTTTCCCATAGTATGTTATTTCACTTAGTAAATAGCATCTACAGCTATTTGCAGTAAATATTATTAGCTAAGAAAACTTAAGGCTGATACTTCTGCATCGAACCTGCACCGTAGCCTCTATGCCGTGGGCTACGCATCGATTTCCATTTATACTTCTGCATCCTTTCCACATCGACATGCAGTACACATGCAGAGGGAGCATGTGCATCCCTAAGGGAGGGGTTCTGGCAGACCAATCACAGCGCTTGCGGTCCGAGTCTGAGGAGGCCAACACGACAACGTCATCCACAAAAAGCAGCGACGAAATCACGTGGTCCCCAAACCGGACACTCTCTGGCCCTTGGCTGAGGTCAACAGCTGCCCATCTCCACTGTAAACAGTGTTGGTAGGGCACTGCTTCCCCCTCCTGAGGCGGCGAACGGTTTGCCAGAATCTCTTCGAGGCCAACCGATAGTCTTTCTCCATGGCCTCACCGAACTCCTCCCAGGCACGATTTTTTGCCTCCACAACTACCCGGGCTGCAGTCTGCTTGGTCTGCCTGTACCCGTCAGCTGCCTCAGGAGTCCCACAAGCCAACCAGGCCCGATAGGACTCCTTCTTCAGCTTGACGGCATCCCTTACTTCCGGTGTCCACCACCGGGTTCGGGGATTTCCGCCTCGACAGGCACCGGAGACCTTATGGCCACAGCTCCGAGCAGCCGCGTTGACAATGGAGGTGGAGAACATGGTCCACTCGGACTCAATATCTCCAGACTCCCTCGGGATCCGGTCGAAGCTTCGTCTGAGGTGGGAGTTGAAGATCTCTCTGACAGGGGGCTCGGCCAAATGTTCCCAAAAGACCCTCACAGTACGTTTGGGTCTCCCGAGTCTGTCTAGCTTCCTCCCCCGCCATCGGATGCAACTCACCACCAGGTGGTGATCAGATGACAGCTCCGCCCCTCTCTTCACCCGAGCGTCCAAGACATACGGCCGGAGGTCAGATGAGACGACCACAAAGTCGATCATCGACCTCTGGTCTAGGGTGTCCTGATGCCACGTGCACTGATGGACACTCTTATGCTTGATCATGGTGTTTGTTATGGACAAGCCGTGACTAGCACAGAAATCCAATGGGGTAGACCCGGCCACCAGGCGCTTGCATACGAGCCCCAACCCCGGGCCTGGCTCCAGGGTGGGGTCCCGGCTGCGCCATGCCGGGCGACGTCTCGGTCCTGATTTTAATTTGACTCATATTGGGTTTGTGAACTGCTCTTAGTCTGGCCTGTCACCAAGGACCTTGCTATGTCACTAGCAATCCAGATTTGGTAACCTAAAAAAGTGTGTATCTGGATCAGGGTGATCCAATCCAATTTTGCTTTGGAAAAACTGGCACAAAAGTAAGATGGATTACCTGATCCTGGATAGCAAAACCTGGGATGTCCAAATCCTGATAATTATGATCCAGATTCAACTTTTTGAACAACTGGCCCCTAATGATTGTTGATTGAACGGATCTCCAAAATAGAACAAATTATATTGTTTTGTATTGTATTGATAATTTACTCAAAAGTCCAGTTGGGAAGCTGGACTTTTATCTATCAATACCTTTTATCTATCAATACTTTTATCTATCAATATTGGATTGTACCCTTGTTGAATAGAGCATATGAGACACTCAGGACTGTCAGTAAAGATGTTATATAATATAGGGCTTATTTTAAGTAGCCAGTACAAACACACACATACATGAGCCAAGAGCCAATGCAGTTATTTATTTTTTTATTATAACTGTAAAGGGTGTTTTCAGTTTGTCATCTGACTTGCTTATTTCAGGATGACTTTACAAAAACAGGTTCTTGAGAGTAAAATGCCTCAGAACTCAAAGTCCATCTCTCTAATCTTGGTCATGAGACCCACAACCAGCTAAGCAAATGGTAATAAATGTCTCTTCTGTGGTCATAATCCTTTGTTAGTATACTTGGCAGTGAGGTTACAGACGTCAGGCAGCTCGTTTCCCTTTTCTTGTTTGTTTCAAGATATACATATATGACTGGTGCATGATTGCTTTTTTATTAATTTTTTTTATTTTATCAATTTAATAACATGACTATCACAACCCAGATATTTAATTTTAATGCAAATTTTCCTGATGTACACCTATATTTAAGAAGGAGATTATTGTATTTTTCTTAAAAAGGAGGAGGCACCATCTGCATCCCATGCCTGAAGGCGAGAAAGCAATGAGGTCAGGAACTGTAATTACATTATTGGTCACATTGCTTTCTCCATGGCTGACTATCTCTATATATTTTAGATATGCAGAATACATATCTAACAGATTCCAGCTAATGTCTGGGAAAACAATTTCTGAGGTGTGCGATTGACGCAGAAGTTTTAAGAAACCTCCGAAAGACAAAACGAGGAGAAAATTAATGATTCTGTCTCTGGAAAATGTATGACTCAACTAAATTGTGCAATTAAACATTTATGAGTCATTTGTCGCTCTGATTACAAAATGTGGGCAATTTTTTATCTACTTCCTAAATTCTCAAATGACTGGATGAAAAGCATGTTTTACTTTGAACAGAGCACAAATTAGCTTACATAAACAGTAAAGGCAATCAGACTTTGTTTAAAAAAAGGCAACCCACAATTCCGTTGGAGACTAGAGTGAGATACACTGGTACAAACTCACATTAACTTTCTGCAAAAGACTCCTTATTCCTATAAAGGTAACGAAAAGAAAACCAAATCCAATACAGAAGAGAGACTACCCAGAGTGGAAGCAAATGCATTGTGAAATAACAATGGAAAAAACACCCTTCCTCATTTAATTACCAATTGGTAAGGAGCTTCATTTAAAGGTAGGCCTACATGTCATTTTTTACCGCTCTAGCGGTTAAACAAAACTGCATGCGACTTGCGCAAGAACATTGTAGCCGGATCTACTTCTGTCTGTTTATGTATATGACGAGTCTTTAGTTTTCCACTCGCAACCACGACAACGCGTTAAAACAGCAGAAGGCGGCAAACAGATGTTTTGCGAATGTTTAATACAAAGAGATCCGTCTATTACGTTTGTACATCCATTTAATCCCATCGGTCAAAATAGTGACAGTACACAGTGTTTTCGTTTTTTTAAAGCTTTAAAAATGTTTCCTGACAATATGAAAAAAATAAAGGGTCTCAGTTAAATATGTGCGGAGTCATATGGTTAGTGCAAAGTGCCACATGACCAGATCAGTTTACTTGTTTGCATCATGATGATGGCTGCATCTAAGCTCCAAAACAAAAAGGTTAGTAAAGTATGTTAACACAGATTTTTGGCACACATTATCTTTAAGGGGTCTAGTATTAATAGCCTATATGAATTCACAATTATTCAGTTTTATTGAGTGTGGTCATAGAACGAGTAAACATTTGGATGGCAACAATAGTGACCCCTGGGATAAAGTGCATTTAGGTATACAATGAACTATCCAATTGCAGTTGTTACAGAGAAGGTTGCACTAAAATGTTGCTATGATAAAACTAGTGATAATGCACAAAAAAAAAATTCAATGTTAAGAATAAGTTATGATATCGACGTTAATACTGGTTGCACTAATGTACAATAAAGTAACAATTTGGAAATACATTGGTTGTATTTTTTCCCCTCAGTAGTCCTGTCAGTGTTGTATAAGCGTTACGTATAATAGAATCCCTAGAAGGTGATGAAACTGTTTAAAATGTGTTAATGGCTGGGCTAAGAAGAATTTTGATGACTGCAGAAATGTTAATTCAGTATACACATCATCCCACCGGTCACAGTTGTGACCAACCATAAAACACAATTTCAGACTTTTCCATAAAAATAATAATTCCAAGACTAATGATACATAATTTGGATATTTTCATGTGTAGGAAAAATTTGGGATTAAATGGGTTAATAGCAGTTCCAAAGTCTGTCAAATACAAAAACAAGTCATGCCACTCAGTTCTGACATGTGGTGGAAAACTGCTCACTATAGCAACCACAAAAAAAAAAAAAAACTAAACACATTGCATGCCAACATCTTCAAGAAAAAGCACTCATAACCATGTTTTGACCCAGATAGTAAAGGCTCCATGGCCATAAATATCTGACAAAACATCTACTTTATATAGTCAAGACCCATGCAAACAGATTAAAAGCAGGCATATAAACCTTTATTGAACTAAAAAAAAAGAAATATTTACACAAACATTTACATAAACAGACACTTCCAATATTCATGTAAACAAAAAAAACAAAACAAAAAAACACTACAATGACAACATTGCCAACCAAAAGAAACTATAAACATGAATAGAAATCTCTCCGAATGACAAGATGAGTGGAGGAAAAACAAGCCAATGCATTAATGATGAACAGCACTGCTGTGACACCTAGTTCAAAGAAACAGTTAAAGCATCCTATATAGTAACTTTAAAAACACTCATCTCATTTGCACATACTTTCATTGGTTCACTACAGTCATGCACATAGCTTCCAGCCAAATCTCAATACATTTAAAATTCCTCCACCGTCAGACTATCAACACTTCTGCTAATACTGTACAGGTGGAAGACACTAACATATGCGTCAATGAGATTTGGGGTGCTACTGCTGCTCATCCTCAGGACAGGAATGCCAAGTTAGTCTTTCCTCATAAAAGGCAATGACTATCTGCGGGCAACGAGTATTGGCCTCTCGTGCAGGCACCAGGTCCGCCTCATCAGAGTCCTTCCTGTGAACAAAACACATCTCTGGTTAGAGATGAGGTATGAGATGAGACAGACATGGCATCATGACATTTAGAATAGGAAGTAGTGTTGAACGCAAGCGATTATATCTCAACTAAAGATCTATTCAGACGGTAATTGCTTCTCGTGTGGTCGTAAGGGATTTTCATTTACAGGGGCTAGTCTGTGATTTTATTGCCGTCCGTATTCAGAATGTCAGTGTTTTTCCTCCCACCACCTGCATAACAATCCCGGGCCGAATGATCTGTTTTTAGATAAACAGCATGGACGTGTGGTAATTTAATTGCCATCCGAATCCACATCTGAGTTTTCAAAGATCGCTTCAAAACGCACTGTTTATATCTTTTCTGACCACTGCGGAGCACTGTATCATTGCGCTTCGCTGTAATTTGGATGCATTTTATAAATCTAGCCTGCACTTTTATTACTGAAATGCTGAAAAGTATTTACAAGAATAATCTTTTATTACCGCTCAAAAGAGAAAACATGTAAACATTGGAAATGGGCCATTATTACGTCAATTTTTGTTGTACATGTTAAATTAGCAGCATTATATTTACCTCATGTAAATAAGAAGCTGCATTAACTTATTTCTGCTAATTTCCAAATTTTTAAAGTGACATTTTATAAACAGGAGATTTAAATTAAATTAATTTCCTATTAATAAATTAAATATGAATATTCTTATTCCAAGCCGACATTTTATTTACAGCAGGCAATCATTCGACTGACCACGTGAGCAGCGTGTTCCAGGTTCGTATCATAAAACTCGCTCCTCCACCATGAATAAATCGCCATCCAAATGCATCAGTTTTATCACTGAGGTGGGCATGCAAATTTATTACCACCCAAATAGGGCTTTAGAAAGGCTTTGCATGTGGGCATGCTGCCCCCTACAGGTCTTTATAAGTATCTTAAAGTGATAGTTCACCCAAGTGAAAATTCTGTAAATTCCTCATGTTGTTCCAAACCTGTATGACTTCGTTCTGTGGAAAGCAGACGTTTTTGAAAGGAAGAAAAAATTAAAAAAAGATTATAATAATTATATTTATTTATTGCAAATACAATGAATATCAATGAGACCCAATATAGTTTTGATGCCTCAACTCTTTATTAGGACAAAAACAGCTGAAACAGTCTTAAAAATAGACTCATGTTCCACTGAGGAAATACAGGTTTGGAGCAACATCAGTGAGGAAATGTAAATTTTACTCAAGGTTATGTTATTAATTCAATGGAAATAAGAGGGAGGAAAAAAAACAAACTACGTGGGTTTCTTACCACTTCATGAGGAACATGAGCTCCCCACTGCTGTCAGTCGCCCCAATGATCCTCTCCTGCTCAAGGTTTCTTGCAAACCCTCTTGGCTTGTCAGACTGCAGCAACACAGTTTTATCAATAAGAAGCCATGTTAAAATCCATCACAGCAGCTAGATAAGAGCCTTCAAGTGACAAACTAATAAATTAATGACCAACACAATCTTACCATTTCCTTCTTTCTCTTTGCCTTGCTCTCCTCTGATTCTGGTTCATCAGTGGAGGATTTTCTTTTTACAGCCTCTGGTTTCTCCACGACTCCTTTCTGAGACTCCAGGAATGCAGAGATCAGTTCAGGACAGTCTAAATTCTCTTCAGGTTCCCAGGTATTGTCAGCACTGAAGAAAACAAACATCAGAATAGTGTTACTCTCATCACATACAAAAAAAAAGGGTGCCGAAATTGTACCTTTAGGGGTACAACAGCTTGTCGCTGGGCCAGTACCCTTAAAAGGCCATTTTTGTACCTTTTTAAAATCACAAAAAGTTTCATAGTACCTTAAGGTAGGCATTTGTACTTCAAGATACTAATATGCACCTTTGGGAGCATTTATAAAAATAAAAAATAAAAGTAGATATCCTTTTAAGGGTACTGCCCCAGCAACAAGCCAAACAATTGTTTCTTTCTTTCATTATACCTTCAAGAAATCAAAGGAACTTTAAAGAAGAGTTTCAAAAAGTAACGTTACTCACTCTGTGAAGCCTTTCCACTTGAGGAAAAATTCAACTTTTCCATTGACCACTCGCTGGTCCATCACCTTCTCCACCACAAACTCCTCCACCTCTTGAACTTCTTTCTTTGATTTGTTTCCCTGCTTCTTACCCATGTCGATCTGAAACGTTCAAAAAGACTGATATGAAGAATCAGGAACCTGATGTGGGCTTTTAAAGTCATTTAAAAGACATGTTCCTTTAAAAAAAGCTGCCACATTTGTGACTTGCACAATAGTGCTAAAATGGCTCATTTTTACACATTTACTGAAAAATTACTTAAAGTCCGTTCATAAATGCTCTGGGATATTAATACACAGAAGCCTTTACGATCAACGTCAAAAACGAATTAACGTTAGTTATGTGGTGCCTTTACGTGTGCTAGCATGGTAACAAGCTAACTACGCATGCATGAACAGGCCAGAGGCCCGAACGCAGTTTAAACAATTTCTTTGAGATTATTTTTTAAATATTATTATATATAAATAACCATGCTGTCCGAAGTGATGTTTGACTGTTTCACAAAATCCTTGTTTGCTTAATATTCGCTAAAACGCATATGATTTTAGATAGTCAGAGTTAGCTTAATTGCTAGTTGGAAAACGCACACACACAAAACACTATTATAAGATATACATATTATAAAACTTCGTGCATGTTTGCATCTTACATACATGCAAACTGAAATATTTAAAGACACTATATTTTTTTTTTAAAGAAAATACGTCTTGCAACAAATGAGGCTGCAGTTTTAACAGCAAACTACAATGGACGCTGGTGCTGCAGCACGAGATGCATGCGCGCGAAAACTCACCCTCACAATGGAAAAGGATTGAAGTGTGATTTTACAAATCTTCACGCTCCCAGGCCAAAATAACCGCAGAGGAAAAAGCACCGCACTTTAACGAGGCACAAACTTTAAAAACTTTTACTCTCTCGGTACACTATAAATCAATGAAAGAGAAATCGACTGAGGCTCGACGAAGGCCAGCCCGAATCTTACGCGAGGACGTAAAGCCACGCCTATGACGGGTCACGTGTGTCCAATGAGGTTTTTCACAGGGCGGGGGCAACCGTTATTTCAAAAATCAATTTTCGTCCGCTGGTCATTCAAAATATATAATTCAGTACATTATATAATTTAATATCAACTTTAAGGTCCTCAGAAAATTAAAATTATGCGATAGTCTAAATCGGCGCATTGTTCTATTTCCAGAACATGTGCACTGCACATACATTACTTGTGATGGAAAACTTATTGCAATAATTCAATTACTTTTAAATAACTGAATGATATATTCCTATCAATGCTAACAGTTTGAAAATCTAAAATGTATAATGCGCTTCTGATGTAATCTTGAATCTGCAAAATTCTCACTTTTTTATTTTACAGTAAGTTTTTACAAGATTTTTCCAATTTTACACAACATACTTCAAGAACTAAATCTTTTGCCAAGAATTTCAGCCTTTTAATTAGACTTTTTCAGATAGCTACACCAACTACCTTGTGACTTCTGACATCTCTTAAAGCGGAACCATCTCTCCTTTACCATACCTCAGAATTTATTGGCGATGAAACGGAGTGGGCATTCCACATGACATGAACAAGGTGGTAGCCTTTTCCTCAGCAATCTGCGTCCTGTGAGGTCCTTTGATAACACCATCAGTATGAAAGTGACAGTGAGTTTATCACACCGAATTCTGTCAATCCACTTCTAGCGCGTTTCCTGATCTTTAGGGAAACCGTGAAAACTTAGGACGGGCTTTGCGGAAGCATGCCACGACGAGAGACAACATTATTCGTTCGTTCAGCTGTTCTCCCGCTTTAGGAACTTAAAACTTTTTGTAATTTTTAGAACTCAAACGGTTTGACTTTGATGACTAGACCGAGCCCCAATACTTTGTTTTGCAGAAGAACTTTATTTTGAAAGTAACATGGGTTTAGTAATTAGAGGAGGAGTCAGTCTTCAGCCACACCTATTCTTCCATATAAAAAAATAAATTAAACAATTAGTCATGTACAAACAACATGGCAATATCAGTACATCTTTGCATTATAATATACAGAACGGGTGCTTAAAAGAAATACAAATACAACAGGAAAAAGCATAATAATAGTAGTTAAAAAAAAAACAAGGGGCTAGGGTTTTGTTTGTAAATCATTTTCTACTATAATGGAAAAAATATTGATTACATTTTTCTTTTTCATCACTTTGATGGCTTTTGTATAAGAAATAAACCCACGAAATGCAATAAAAACATCGGTTTCACCTTCAAGTACTCAAGCTCTTTGTTATTGTTCATTAGAAGTCCATATATAACGTCCTTTACAATAAAGTCTCCAAGGTGAGGTTCCTTTGGGAAAAGCAAGTGATAAATATCAGACCATATGTCTCCATATAGCCCCAAGACTTCTTGCTTTAGGATTTTATGGCAGGTTGCATGCTACTGCCACCAACAATTACCAGGATTTAACAACACAACAACACAATTTAAGATTTCAAATTTCGAACCATTTTATCACATCTAAGCATTGAAGCACATCAGACACTTTGAATTCTTCAATAATTCATCTGGGTGCTTACCTGTCGTGTCCATGTAAAGATTTTGCGTTAACAGTGGCCAAACCAGAGTCTTATAAGACTTGTTTAAGTCTGTTATAGCATAGCAGATGGCTGTATTGAAAATTGCTGCTGCCAAAGTGGTCAAACCTTTGCCCCTACTCTGGTCATTAATTCAGTAATGCCAAATTCTAACCTAATGACACATACTTGTCCAGTTTCACAGACAATAATATTAGAGTTTTTATTTTTGTCTGAACTGAAATCAACTTGCACCTTCACTGCCATTGTTTTGTCTCAAGATGTACACCAGAAATGTTTTTTTTTTCCTAAGGCACGTTCACAAAAAATCTACTTAGATGGCCTAATTTAAGGCCTACTCCAGGCTTAATCTAAGACCTGTCTGTGACACCAGGCCACTATTTCCTGGTTTAATGACCCCCTCAGCAATTGTATCGGTTTCTTTGCCTTTAGTCCCATTATGTGTTGACATCCATAAAAAAGTAATGCACTGATCAATGCAATTCAATTACACATTAAAAACACTGTAGGCATGTCACTTGTGAAGGGCCTATATAGCATCTGTTATAGAGCCACCAAAAGTCACCATGAATGAATAAATGGGAAAAGTCATAATAGCAATATGTAACAAACTGACTTTTTCACATTTAATAAATATTTTTCCTTTCAAAAACAAAATTCAATATTGCAAAATCATTTTTTTTTTTTTATATAAAAACAATTCAAAACCAGTGCATGATGTTGCAACCACCTTTATATTGATGATTGTGTTCATGCGTTGCCTGTTTGTTTGCATTCAGACCAGAAGTATAACAATCACTATAACATAATATTAACATAATGTGCACAGTTTAAAGTTTAAAGCCACAGTACGTAATTTTTCACCGCTAGAGATCGTTTATTCAAAACAAAGGCGTGGCTTGATGACGCCTGGATTTCACGAAGCTTTTATTATGCCACAGACGACCGCTTCTGCTTTTATCTGTCATGCGTAAGCAGCGCTGTTTTATCATATTAGATACATTATTTGAGTGTATTGAAAGTTGTTATAATGCTTCTCTGTGCGTTCACTTGGCGGCTACTATGAGACACTTGTTGCACATTACAGTAAACTAGATCGATATTAGCCATGGTAAAACATGCTATTCGCAGTAAATCATGAAAACGAGACTGTGTTGAGCTATATAACGATTCATTTTCTGTCGATGGAGATAAAATGCACAATTTAGAAAACAGAATTTAGCGTGATGCTGCTTTGTCAAATGCGGCATTGCATGGAATGTTTTTCTAAAGACATCTATGAAATAGGATCCATAAACAATAACAAAAGAATAAACTCAACAGTAACTTCATTGTCCTCCTTTATTCATTTTAAAATATATAAAAGCCAGATTTTGAATATCCTTGTTTAAAGGTATTCCAACCCCTTACACACATACATAGACAAATTGCTCAAAAACACACAAAATAGAAAAATTTAAGAAAAACTTAAAAGGAAAAGGAAATAGAAAGAGAAACAGCTTCTACTAACAAACACAAATCAAACCACTCTGCCAATAAAGGAAATAAACAAGAGGATCATTTGCTTGGGCCCAGTATTACTTTTTATACTAATTCACTAATTAATTAGTCATTAAGCTGATGTAGTAATTGCCTTTTCCAAATTATAACTGCTATGAGGTAGACCAAAACTCGCCAATGTTGTTTTCTTTCAATTAGTTCCACTTTATTTTTTCAGTTTGACTTCACTTCAAAGGTGACCACTTCTATATGTATAATATGTGATTGTGCAAAAAATAAAAAGGAAAATCAAGTTGAAAACATAACTGCAATCCAACCTTATAAAGCCTTTATAAAAAGCTATCAGAACACATTATAATTGTTCTTGGCAAGTGCATAAATGTAAAATGCAAATGTAATTTGACTGTAATGTAATATACAGGAACGATTTAAGCAGAGTAATCTTGTTTGTCATGAATATACAAATCACATTTGAATTGTGTATCGTTTTATTCATCTCAGTGGTGAGAAAAACATAAATCGAGGTGTGAAGGTAACTGCAGGCGTCTTAGATGAAAGCTGTATTTTACTAATGTTTGCAAATAGTTTAAATTGAATTGGGGACATTGCTGTGGGGTTCTTTGTGTTAAAGGGATAGTTCACCCAAGAACTGTCCCTTCACCCAAAAGTGAAATAGCGAGGCAAATTTTTAACATGGTCCCCCAGTGACCATCTTCAAACATTCTTTATTTAGTCACTTGCCATTTAAATGAACAGTTTAAGAAAAGCAACATGAAGTTTTATTTTTTTAAATGTGCTCTTTAGAAATACTCTTTATACAAACTCTTACTATACACAACATCCAGTGTTTTCAATACATTCTCTCCTGCAAGCGAACAAGGCTACTCCCATTGTGTAAGTGTAGTATTTATTACAGTATTCTTTTTGCCCTCCACTTGAGTTACGAATGGCTTTTAGGAACAAAGAAGAGCCAGAAATGCCCCAAAACAAGGATAAAAACTCACCTTTCAGAAAACAAAAATATTTGTATGTAAACACAAACACGCATGCACACACACACACACACACTTTCAAAAATGTTTTTTTTAGGGTTTCTTGACCTTCTTTCTCTTCACTGTCTTACTACCAGACATTGTCCTTGACGTTGTTTGTGTGCGAGGCTGAACCATCACCCGTCCGTTAGCACTGCAGTGCAGCGTGTAGTGCTCAGGGTTCATAGGATGTCCATATTCATCCCGGATATGGCTCAACACCGTTCTTGAGAGTGCCTCGAAATGTTCTGCAGCAGCAGAAAGTGCCTTGGCTGTGTGGGCTCTCTGGCGCAGGAGAGCATCCCGCTGCACTGAAAGGCCCTCAACCTCACCCTGCAGGTCCATGATCGCATCCAACTTCCTCTTGCGACAATTCTGTGCGGCGAGCTTGTTTTTACCTCTTCTGCGCACATCACGCAAAAGCGTGACTTCTGATCCTGACAGATTCTGCCTGTCCAGAAGCTCCAGGAAGTTTTCCACAGGCATGTTGACAATCTGAAAGGCTGAAAATGGAAGACCCAACGCCTGCACCCGACGTTCGTCACGACTCATCTCTTCAGGTTCAGACTCATCTTCGCTCATCACTTCCTGTTTGATAGTTGTGATCCAGCTAGATGATGTGGAATTTTGAGCCTGTGGGGATGAATAGGTATGATCATGCCAGATGTTGTCGTGAAGGTTCACAGGTGACCAATCACGGTAAGCAGCTGCACAAGCACCGCCTTTTGAAGAAAAAGACTCCACTTCACTGCTATACCCTGTAGCTCCACCCTCATCCTCACAAAATGAATCGGACGAAGTAGACGGAGATTCGGCGCTCCTAGAACTGCTCTCCAAAGACAGGCCAGAGTCAGAATCCTCCAGCCATGGAGTGTCCATGTCACTTTGCACACCATCCAGCATCTGAGGGTCGATCGTACCAAGATTACCCAGATCCAACATATTGATGTGCTCAAAAACAGCCTCATCTAGAAAGCCTCCCATCTGTGAAGGAGAGGTTTCGTTACGAGAGCTGTTTCCAGACAAACAGAAGAGCGATGAAGGGATTGCCCCTGCTGAGCTCTGAGGTGGGTCTGAATTAGAAGAGTTAGTGGATTCCAGACGGAAGAGGGGTGCTCGGGAAGATGCCGGTCTGCAATTTGCTGAATCTCCCCTGGTTACCATGGCATCTTGAAGGCTTACATCATAGCTGATGGGATTAGGAAGGTCGGCTTCTAAATCTGACATGCGTTGGGGGACCATAGAGTCAAAATCCTGTAGTTGGAATAGAAAAGTATTGTCAATGTAAACATTTTCAAAATTCTTATTTGGTACAAATGTGCACAACGAACAAGAATCATAAAAAAATAAAAAAAAATAATAATAATAATAATAATAATAATAATAAAAAAAAAAAAAAAAAAAAGGACAATTATTTCGTTTAGTATTGTTAGTTGTCTTCTGGCAGCATTTGTTGCATATGCATGGAGATTTCCAATGAAAATAATCACATTTTTCAATAGTCAAGCTTATAGTAACTAACACACTTAGAAGTAAATGTAATTAGTCATATTTTAAGTGGTAATCATTCTACCATAACTGATGTCGATATAGTTGTACTGAACCACTTGAATAGAGGACAAAGCATCCACACTTACATCAAATTCAGAGAGGAAGTCCTGCCACTGCGGAGGAAGCTCAAGCCCAGAAAGAGGTGGGGGAAGGGTACTACCCAGCAAATCCTGGAAAGAGAAGCAGCAGCAAAAAAAAAAAAAAAAAAAACTTACTAAAAACCAAAAAAGAAAAAAATTCATTTAACATCTCACAGCAACAACACTTAATATGGAGTTGAATTGACCAGAAACATAACTAACATAACCAAATGTAACTTCTCTCATTCATCATTGAGCTGGTAAAATATTAAGCAAATTGCTGTTAAGAGATATACACTATATTGCCAAAAAGTATTGGGACACCCCTCCAAATCATTGAATTAAGGTGTTCCAATCACATCCATGGTCACAGGTATATTAAAAAAAAAAAAAAAACAAGCACCTAGGCATGCAAACTGCTTCTACAAACATTTGTGAAAGAATGGGTCGCTCAGGAGCTCAGTGAGTTCAAGTATAGTATCATGACAGGTTGCCATATTGTGAAATTTCCTCACTACTAATTATTCCATGGTAAAATTGTTAGTGATATCATTACAAAGTGGAAGCAATTGGGAACAACAGCAACTCAGCCACAAAGTGGTAGGCCATGTATAAAAAAATAAAAAATAAAATTAATACAATTAAAATTAAAAATTAAAATTAAAAAAATAAATCACACAGTGGATCAGCACATGCGGAGGTGCACAGTGTGCAGAAGTCACAAACTTTCTGCAGAGTCAATACTACAGACCTCCAAACTTCATGTGGCCTTCAGATTAGCTCAAGAACAGTGAGTAGAGAGCTTCATGGAATGGGTTTCCATGGCCGAGCAGCTGCATTCAAGCCTTACATCAAGTGCAATGCAAAGCGTTGGATGCAGCGGTGTAAATCATGCTTCTCTATCTGGCAATCCGATGGACGATTCTGGGTTTGCCAGTTGCCAGGAGAACGGTACTTGCCTGACTACATTGTGCCAAGTGTGAAGTTTGGTTGGGGGGTTGTGATATGGGGTTGTTTTTAAGGGGTTGGGCTTGGCCCCTTAGTTCCAGTGAAAGGAACTCTTAATGCTTCAGCATACCAAGACATTTTGGACAATTGCATGCTCCCAACTTTGTGGGAACAGTTTGGGGATGGCCCCTTCCTGTTCCAACATGACTGCGCATCAGTGCACAAAGCAAGGTCCATAAAGACATGTGCTCCAGTTCGTTTTTATTATGCCCTTCACTCATTACCTTCCCTCTGTCTCGTTCACTCGGATTTGCGTCATTGCTTACGTTGCATGAGTGCCCACTACTGGCAGAACCTTTGCAATGGACTGAACTGGAATGTCCTAAGCCCTTGATCACTTGGGCCCCATTTACACTGCATGGTTCAAGTGACCAAATTCCGATTTTTCCCTCTCATGTGGCACAGATCGGATATGACATGTGAACGTGTAAGCAGAAAAAAAAAAAGCATGAATTCCGATATCCTCAGATCGGATTCAGGCCTCACTCATATGTGGTAATAAATACGTGCATTTGTGTCTGCCATGCAAGCGGTCAAATAGGATATTCCCCAGTAAATGCAAGTCGTACGTCATTGAAAAAGGGACGGAGGCGAATGACGTCAACTCAGGTGGACACGAACTGCGATCAAGGGCTCTCCTCTTTTTTTCTCCGCCTTACAAGAGCAATGTTTTGCTGACTTTTAAAGATGTGGAATTTTAAAGTGCGGAAAGCAAAACATTGAATAATCATTTTGTCTGCATCCATTGCATATTGTGCCGTTTTACTTCCTTTTCCGGGTCAGAACGTCTTGGGCTGTTTCACCAGTGTATAGTGTAAATGCAAATATCGGACATGGGTCGCTTTTAAAAGATGATGCAAGCGGGTCATCGTCGTCAAAAAAACAAACAAACAAAAAAAATATCGGATACA
Organism: Paracanthobrama guichenoti; assembly: GCA_018749465.1. NCBI lineage: Eukaryota > Metazoa > Chordata > Actinopteri > Cypriniformes > Gobionidae > Paracanthobrama > Paracanthobrama guichenoti. The sequence goes on along the minus strand of CM031961.1, from coordinate 12,504,704 downwards.
GTCCTGCAGTGTAAATGCGGAAATTATTTTTTCCTTTATTAAATTGTTTAATGCAGCATTCTATATGTATATAGGTGTTGTTTTAAATGTTTAAAAATAATTAAAATAGCAGAGTTGTTTGTGGTGACACGATATGCGCTTCTAGAAGAATGGTCAAAAATTCCCATAAACACACTCCTAAACCTTGTGCAAAGCCTTCCCAGAAAGTTAAAGCTGTTATAGCTGCAAAGGGTGGGCCAACTCCATATTAAAACTTATGCCTTAGCTGCACAAAAAAAAAAAAATTATATAAAATGTACCTCTAAGTTTTACATCTAACCTGATAGACACACCAATCATGTTAGACAGGTAGTAAAGTTAGTGTTTACCTCCTGTTCTAATGCTGAGCTTTGTGTCAGCTGGTTCAGCGAAGCAGGGCTGGTTTCCTCCTGCCCTCTCTCATCTTTCGCACCCTCCTCCTCATTCTCTTGCTTCAGTAAAGTCTCCTGGAGAAAAAAAAAAATTGTGATGTCAAAATGAAGGTTTAAATGTTTTTCTTTATATTTGTTTATAAAAAAATGTTGAATATTGTGCACTCAAGAGTAATTCCAACATAGTAAAGAAATACTCCATAAACTATAGTGCACGTGTTTAAAACAAATGTATTCTTAGTTCGCTGCTAAAAGATTAATTTTATTTAAAGAACTTTACCTGCACCTGTGGTAGTAAATTAGTTAAAAGAAAATAATATTTACATAACATGCATGGACAATGGTGGCTCCAGGGATAATACATGACTTAACTAGGTTGAGCTCTGTCAAGACATGATCAAGTAACGAACACTTCAGAAAGAGCAGGTTTGGGCTGGACCAAAGAGTAATTTACCACTCGTCTCTCACACAAACCATTACAAAACAAATGATTTGTCCATTTAAAAAAGAAAAAAAAAAAAAGAAAAGAAATTCTTATAAACTTATTTATAAATAATAATAAAAATAAATAAAAATAACATGTACTTTGATACATTTTTCATATACTTGATGTTAAATTCAAAGTTTGCCTGACGCACCTAGTTACCATCGTGACTCTGCAAACCATCACAAGACAAGAGACACTGTGAAATTACTTCATGCCTCAAAGCACATAATATTACAATAATAATTAATGTAAACAACTTACAGAGCTCTTAATTATGAAAGCTTGTTTCCGCCATGAAATAAAACATTTTCTTATGTTGCAATTGTGAGTTATAAAGTCCAATTCTGAGGGGAAAAAAGACTGACTTTTTCTCAGAATAACAAGTTTACATCTCACAGTTCTGACTTTAACACAATTGTGAATTTTAACTCGCAATTTCAAGCTTTACATTACGCAATTCTGAGGGCTTCCATACTTGTACCACCTGACTGCTGCAGATTCATTTTGGTGTTGATAGTGTTGACAAGTCTGAGGAAGTGAACAGCTCCTGGTTAGTGTTGTCAAAAGTACCGACTTCGGTATTAACATTTTAAAAATGTGACACTTTGAGTGCTGTTGAGCGGAATCGTAAACACCTCTGATTGGCTATTGTGTTCACGCACTCATCAGATATAGCTGTGATTGGCTACAACAATCAACGCACGGGAGCGTTTGAAAGCATACAGAAGTGTTTGAAAGGGTTCTGAAAGTGAGTGTTTGAAAGCACAAGCAGGGATCTATCAGTGGACCAGTCCTTTCTGTGCTTTCAAACACTCCCTTGTGTATCTGTGCAAGCGCTAAGTGAAGTATAGAATTGATGTATATTTACATGTTTTTGAAGTGCTGATCATAGTAGCTAATCACAGACATATCTGATGAGTGCGTGAGCACAATGGGCAATCAGAGGTGTTTACGATTCCGCTCAACAGCACTCAAAGCGTCGCATTTCAGTACCAACTTGATGGCGTGAAAGCAGCATAAGCTTGTTGTTTTGCTTCAGGAGGAACTGTAAAAGGTGGCTGCTGTTTGTTTGTGGCACTGGGTGATGGTCTACAGCTCTGCACATCTTCATGAAACACGCTGATGACGTAATGGCTGCGCAGAGGTATGGAAATACATGTTGGCAGGCAGGTAAAACATCGTATCATTGCATTCGGACCGAGTGCAATGATTGGACAAACATTTTTGGTCCTGAGACTTCCACAGAAGATATATGTACGTTTTCATATTTACCAGTTCAATTACTGATTGTTATCAGGATGTGAAGAGTTTCAACCAGTATAATAATAGTTTATAAAACCTTTCGATCTGCTGATGAAAAACAACGTAAATACACACAAAAGCATAGCCTAAAGAGGAGTAACGTTACATATCAATTTAAACAGGTCGATCTAATTTGACTATATAGATAACATTTAATCTGTAACATTAATCTGCTTATAGATGGGATATTGTTTCGCTTTCGCCTTTAGTTGCTCACGAGTGCAAAAACACCACTTGCCATGAAGCTAACTGGCTAACTCAGCAAAATACAAACAAACAAATACTTAAAGCATTTCACAAGCGGCTACTGTGTGCTCAATGAGGAGAAAATAACATAATATAACTGGTAAGTATGGAAAGTGTGCAATACGGCACTGCATTGTTACCTCTTTGGAAAGTTCGCCAGCTGCACAGCAAGGCCTTGAAACAGTGCAGTCCTGGGATACTGACAGACCGAAGCCCTCTGCAGTCCTGTGATCATCCTCTTCCCGGTGATTTTCGGTGTTTTCGTCCTCGTTATCAGGGTCCCCTGACAGGTCGTGTGGCTCAATGACATCAGAACCATCATCAGGCACCAGGTGCACCAGCCATGCGCTGACACGCGTGGGGAAGCGGGCCGGGGATCCGAGCGCACGCACTTCATTCAGCAGCCTGCGGCTGGTGAAAAAATAGTCCAACTCGGGACATTTTGGATGCACTTGATGGCCCGCCGCGGTGTCCCGATAGTGGTGAAACGGGGTTTGTATGAAAGCCGAGCTCGGCCCTCCGTCCGTCTCTATCAACGGCGAGAAGTAGCCGCTAAAATAAGTGTCGACATCCACGCGAACACCTATCAAACTAAGCAGAATCGTAAACTGAATGAGTCCCTCTGTGAAATATTTCTTCATATGATGCATGTTTTAAAACAAATATTTCAACCTCGGGAGGCCTGACGAGAACAAATGTCGCCCGTTTGCAGTTAAACAAAGACAAAATCCCAAACAAAAGAGCACGCGTTGACTACTCTCTGTGTCAGACAAAGAGCAGCCCCGACCGGCGAAACTGTTCGCTGCACTTACACACTACCGGCTTTTCATAATTTCCTGGCCTGTAACATCATAACGCGGAGATGCGGTGCCGCCTTCTAATATTGAAACACACAACGAGACATTCTCATCTTATATTTTCTGTAGCGAACGAAAAAAGATGAAACTTTTTATCTTATTAAAAGAACAATAAAACTCCCCGGCTATCCTGAATCGAGCCTCTCATCCGAGGAGGGGAACAACTGCTCAAATTTGCATAATTCACAAAAAATCCCACTCACATGCGACGGAATTACCTTCGCAACAAGCTCTGATTGGGCCATTTCTGTTGTCGTTCATTTAAAGAGCCAATCACAAGCAAGCATGCTTACGTCGTTTCCTTTAGCCCTTCCGCTCTTGAATAAAATATTTTTATTAACAAAATAAATATATTCAACTGGGCAGTCTTATCCATTATGGAGTCAAATAATATATTATATAATTATATAATATATACTCTTCCATTAAGAATAAAAAACTAGTGTTTTGCGTTGATCTGTCAAAACACACTGCTACTACTCCCTCTTATGTTTGACCTAGTAAACCGGTGCACTCTTCAAATACTTTCAACGGTGCCGTCATGAGTTATCTGTCAATGAACCACAGACACGAGGGGAAAAGAATGGCGATTCATTGCCACACTTACAGGGCGCGATAGGCTGTCTGTCTACAAACACAGACAGTACCATACAAACACCCAACAAAAAGTTGACTTTTTTGCATAAAAAAACAAAACAGATATGGGTAGAGCCATTTGTTCCATTCATGTAAATACTTAAAAACATATCAAAGTGGCGTGTTTGGTCGAAACAACGAATTAACAACGAAAAAGACTTTCAGGAGAAAACAAACTGAAGGTCAGACTTGGCTAAATCAACTAAGTAAAGTCAATTAGTTAATCCTTCTCCGCCCTCTACTGTTTAAAAAGGGAACTGCACACCGTCGGAATCGTTTTCTAAATGCACTGAATAAGTGATTATAGGTTACTTAGGTATACAACTCAGGATATTGCTAAGAGGGGGTGGTGAATGATTCGCAGTGCAGATTATGGTGCATCTCGGGTACATATTTTGTGTCAGTTATCACGCCATAAATTATTATTATTATTATTTTTTAAATAATTTTACTGTGGATGTGATTCTATATTACTACACTGTAAAACATTTTTTAAAAGTAAGATACCTGGTGGCCTTAATTTTGAGTTCATTGAAATTAAAATTTGAGTTAATACAATAAACATTTTTGAGAATTGACCCTTTATTCAAATAGTATTAAAATATTTTGTAATTGTGTTTTATTTGTTATAATGCCATGAAACATGCCAAATTGTGCTATTTTCATGATTTATCACAACTTTTTATTTATTTATGTGGTTTAGATACAATAATATTTTGAGTTTCTATTTATTAAACACATTTCCTTCATTGTATTAACTTATAAATTAACTTAATTTTTTTTTCAATGAACTCAACATTTTAAGGCAACCAGGTTACTTACTTTTTAAGTTAAACTAACAATATTTTTTTACAGTGTACTAACTGAAATAGGCTACATGCAAAAACGAGAAAGCAGGATTTACAGTCTATGACCATTTGCTATTCTGTGTATTTCAGCATTTGTTTTTGTTTGTTTGTTTGTTTGTTTTGTTTGTTTTGCTATAGCCTATGCTAATAAGAAAGAGGATAACATCAACAGCAGCAGTGACAACAATAATTAGCCTATTATAATTATAATTAAAGACCTCAGCTCCGAAGGATCTTTTTAAATCCATCTTCTGATCTTCCTGTAAATACTAGCATAAATGTAGGCTACGTAAAATCCTTCACCAGAGATTTTAGATTTAGCCTACGTAATATTTCACGGCCCGAAAAGCCTTTAACATCCCTCGGCTTTGTCCAACACGGTGTTATCCTTCAGAAACGCCAGCTTGTGTCTGGTCTTGTCAGTGAAATGTCATAGGCTAATTTCGTTGTTTGGCATTTCTGTAAACTCTCTCATTTAAAGAGAAAATTGGGAGGAGCCATAATCTCTCTCTCTCTCTCTCTCTCTCTCTCTCTCTCTCTCTCTCTCTCTCTCTCTCTCTCTCTCTCTCTCTCTCTCACACACACACACACACACACACACACACACACACACACACACACACACACACACACACACACACACACTGATTTCTCATTAGTGACTATAATTTTCTCATCAGGGAAATGAATGATCTCCTTTACCACCACAAACACATCATTCAAATGTGCCACATTACAATTTATATAACCGATAATCAATAGGCTAACTAATTTTACAATCTTAATATGCCTGTTGACTATAGCATGCGTTGGCTATAATAAATGGACGATTTCTCTCGGAGTTGCAAATCATATGGATGCATAATAAGACTTTTTATAACGACAAACTTTTTATAACGACAAACACTTGAACCATAATTATTTCCTCTAAAAAAATAAAACGAGAGAGAGAGAGAGAGAGAGAGAGAGAGAGAGAGAGAGAGAGAGAGAGAGAGAGAGAGAGAGAGAGAGAGAGAGAGAGAGAGAGAGAGAGCGCATCTCTTTTCTGTGTTTGGATGAAGGATCTCTAGGATAGGGTAAAGAATTTCGACGTCACAAACGAACTGCTGGACATGCGCACAAGCTTGCGTTGGCTCCACGAGCTTGTGTGGGATCGCAAATGAATGGAGAAGCGAAAATGAAGTCGTTTTCAGTGAGCCGTCAATGGGAAAAAAAGACATTTCCCAAACAAGATGATACAATGTATATGCTCAAGCACACATACATTTTACACCCCCATCAACTTTCTGTTAGGCCTATGGGCAATACCTGTCTAACAAGCTTCACAAACTTGCAAAAACGGTTGTGCGTAGGCTACACACAAATAATGTTAAATCTTTATGTAATTCTTCGAAAATCCCAACTGAACCTAGTTTTGGAGGTTTTAAGGAGCAAAACTAAATTATGACTCTTTAATGCTTTTTATTTGTCCTCACACACGTATGTGTGTCCTACTTTATCATTTATGCCTATATTATAACTCTGAAATCAATCTTCTTTTTTATTTTATTTTTTATACTATAATAATTGCAGTCAATATGGTAACAGAAACAATAGAGGTAGCATACAACAAATAGGCCTCTTGTAATGCAGCTGTGTTAATTATATTTGTGACAACCAATAAAATGCAACTGATAATTTTATAAAGTATTTATAATTTAAAATTCACAGAAATGTATTATTATAATTATTATTATTGGTTATAAAATCTAATCTCTAATCTTTTCACTAAATAAAATAAATATATTACAATAATTATATTTTTATATTATTATATATTATATTGTTTTATATTATATTGTTTTAATAATATAATTGTAAAGTAAAATAAAATGTTCAATTATTTTAGTAAAGATAATCTCTGCTTTATGAGAGCGCTGAGTTGTTGCCTGTAGTCTTCCACATTTTCAACTGACGACATATGCTTCTTTGGGCATTGCAAGCCTTGATTGACAGATCAAGTATATCCAATCAGAGCTGCGCAGTTTTAGCACAATTTCATTGGTCCAATGTTGAATACCTCATCACTCAAAATAGCCAATGGCAAACATCTGAAAATGTCCGGATATGACGAATTTCAAGACAATGGAAAACTCTGTAGCGCCCCGCTGTGGATGCATATTAGATTTTTTTTTCCCAAACATTTTGCAGTTCTCCTGAAAGAGGGCGAACAATTTAAACTGCCACTAGGAGTCGCTGCCAAATACGTTCTACATAATATAGGTTCATATGAATGTGCTCTAAACGTTATTCATTCTGTTGGTTTTCTACTTAGTTTAAGTGTTTATGTTTCCTGACGTTTTTGCAATTACAGACATTCTCCAATCTCTTGTGTGCATAGCTGTATATTATTAGATGTTGGTCTGGAAATTTCTCAATGTGCATTGAAGCTTGGGGTTTTTGGTGGGGGACTGTAGATGACCAGCTCGATAACTATGTTTGCCAAGGTTGCCAGACTTCTCAATAGAAACAAAAACAAAGATACAGAAAGTTTTCACAGAAAGGAACTGACTGTCTCTAAGCTAAATTTTATTTAAACAAAATGTGCGTTGCATTCCAACTTCCATTAAACCTTTTTGCCATTGTTTATCAGGTCTCTCAAACTAGTAGGCTTCTCTCAGTGGGGTTGTTTAGGGTATTTCAGGCATTAAGGATAGCAGGATCCCTGAACTGCACTTTATCTGTTTCAAGAGAGTGTGCACATGTGCATGAAAGAGCATTTGTGTCTTTGACTCCTGATCGATACAGGATCACCTGTATTCTTCCCCCTCACCAAACGCTAATGTGTCTGTTATTGATTTGAGGGCAAGTAGAATGAGACAATGAAATGCACTCAAAGACACTGAAGAAGGATGATATATACTGACAATAAGTCAAGGTGGACAAGATGAGAGTGGAAAAGTGGATAAAAGATATGGGGAGTAAATCATAACACAAAATTAAAGAAAAAAAGGACTATAGAGATGTTCAAGGAAAAATATAGAGGTCTCATAAATACTTTAAAGGTGACTGTAAATATGAATCAGTTTAAAGTCTCTTATTTTTCTAACAAAATACATTCAAAACTATATAACCAATGTCACATTTATGTGGCATTGAAAAGGATTTCACTCCATAAGACAAATATGATTTAGCTTTTTCACTAATTATATATGCATTAAAATGTATTTTTTAGGTATTTTACAGATAATTCTGTGTTTCAAGTAAGAGAGAAAGACAAAGAGAGAGAGAGAGAGAGAGAGAGAGAGAGAGAGAGAGAGAGAGAGAGAGAGAGAGAGAGAGAGAGAGTGTGGCTGGAAATAAGGGGCACCATTAAGTGGAGCTTTATGCTTTGGGTCAGAGGTCAAAAGTTGTTTCTCGAGCCCTTGCCTAGGGGTGAGGGGGAAGGGTCTGTAATGACTGACAGATGTTTTACGGTTGGGGGTGGAATTTGTGATGCGTTAATGTTTTTCTTAAAACACTGAAACTGTCAGACACACACACAGGAGTCCAGCGGACTCAAATGTCGACCGGTCCAGCACAAATCGTGTCAGCTCTGTTATTTTTGAATGCCCTGACAAGCACATGAGACTTTTACTTTACCTAGGTCCCTGAAAATATGTACTTAAACCATCATCAAGTAGATGTCAAGAGAATAACCAGACGGTGTAAAATCACTCTAGTCATTTTACAGTTGGACCTGAAAATCACAAACAAACCCACAGCCATTTAAACACTGTGCCAAAGGGAAAAAAAGCATGCTGTATGTGGACATACGTGAAAATTATGCGTATGCTGCGCAAGCCTAGTGACGTGAATGTACACAAAAGTACATTTTCAGTGTTGGGGTAATGCATTACAAGTAACATGAGTTTACCAAATAAACAGTAAAATAACACATTACTTTTAAATTTACAACAAATTATCTGAGTTACTTTTTCAAATAAGTAACACAAGTTACTTTGTTTTCCCATTTATTGACTGACTCCTCTCCTTTTCCCACGTTGAGAGAAATCGTGAGGTGTTGTGTGCGCTGTGTGAACATGATGCTTAAACACTGAAATACAAACTCAGAAAATACAAACCTACAATAATTAAATAACACAAATATATTTTATGTATTTAATCTCACTTTAACCATTATGTTTTCTGCTGACATGATCCAATTCAACCATACAAATATGCAAATATGACTTTAGATAAACATCACATTTGTTTCTTTTTTTCCCCCTATTGTTCTACAATCCAGAATGGCAGCACAGCTGAAAGGTTTGTGGCATTAATTTGTCTCCTTCCACTTGAGGCTTATTAATTTTACTTTTGGTGTGAAAAAGCCTTTACAGTAACGCAAAGTATCAGATTACTTTCCAGAAAAAGTAACTAGGTAACACAATTAGTTACTTTTTTAAGGGAGTAATGCAATATTGTAACAAATTACTTTTGAAAGTAGCTTTCCCCAACACTGTTAAAATGTAGTAATGCCTGATTTACAGTCAGCGATGATTAATTTATTCCATGTGCACAGCGTCCAATAACTGGTGGTTACTGAGATAAACTGAGTAGTATTCAGCTGGTCATATGCTTTCAATAAACCCAGATGAGGCAATCTGCTCTACGTAAAATAAAACAGACTGTTAAATAGACTACTGATATTAACTTATCTTTTTTTTTTTCAAAAGTACTATAATTTTCTTTGTTTGTAAAACATTTTAATGATAAATAAATACTGCATCTTTTTGCAAATTTTTATGAATTAATGAATTAATGCATATTAGTTCAGACTGTTAGTCAGTAGGCAAGTTGAATTAAACATCTTAATCTTTTTCTCCTCTCAGTCTCTATCTTGCTCTGAAGTTCTTTGAGAGAAGCCTTTCAAACACTAGTCTGCAGTCAGCACCCAGAAGGATGAAAAGAAAAGGAAGAACCACAAAGAGAGGCAAATAAAGGAAGAAAAGAAAAGTGAGGACAGCAGCTGGAAAAGGGGCCTCGGGTTCCCATTCCCACACACACACTCCAGCCACCCAGACTCCAGCTAAGACTTCTCTATAGATCTGGATGGAGTCTTCCTTCCTCTGGTTTTTCTTTAAAACCATGCACTTAATATAATATATATCAGTTTGGTTTGTCATCTACGTTGTCAATGGGTTCCATTTCTCACAAACACAAATGTATTGTTCACACAATTGTCTTTTTGTTTTACAATTATGTATTTACAAAAATGTAAGTTACCTGGTTGCCTTAAAATTTGGAGTTCATTGAAATTAATACAGTTAATAATGTAGTTAATACAATGAACATTTTTGAGAATTGACATCACCCTTTATTCAAATAGTATTAAAAGATTGTGTAAGCATTTTGCGTAATTGTGTTTTATTTGTTATAATGCAGTGAAACATTTATCACATTTGTTATTTATTTATGTGGTTTAGATACAATAATATTTTGAGTTTCTATTTATTAAACCCATTTCCTTCATTGTATTAACTCAAATTTTTTATTTCATTGAACTCAACATTTTAAGGCAACCAGGTTACTTACTTTTTAAGTTAAACCAACAATATTTTTTTTACAGTGAGCGTGTATGTGCAAAAAAACTAGACTTGACATCCTAAAGTAAAATTTGAGCTCTAAGCATCTGTAGTGATGCATACAATGGATGAAAATAAATAGTCTAAACTATAAAGTAACATAAATATTTATGTTTAGTGTGCCTAGTTGTGTATGTGTGTGAAAAAGAAGGAAGTGAACGGCTCTTTCCGTGAGTATGAATGTTGATGCTGAAATGAGATTATGGGTGTGTCTTTAGTATATATTTATTTTTTGATTGCGCTAGATTGTTCGGGATGTGTGTGTGTGTGTGTGTGTGTGTGGAAGAGGCAGAGGGAAAGAAAGGATCAGGGCAGCTGGGCTGTGTTCCAGTTCTTGTCGTGATATCCCAGCAGCTGCTGGGTGGTTGAAAGACAAGTTCCGCCCGGCGACATGGGCCCCTGTGGTTCGCCTGCCACTTAGATTGACGACTGAGTGACACCAATGAGAGTTCACCATCCCTCCTCTGTTTAAGGGTTGCTGACTGACCGAGAGACTAACCTCTCATCAAGTAGTTTAATCTCTCATTCTCCCACACTCTTTTGTCTCACTTGATGATTCCAATATCTTTTCAGTACGTAATGCTTTCTATCCATCTTTTTTTACCCATGTTTTCCTCACTTGAAGCATATCTCAAACATATCTGCATATTTGCATTTACATGTTTTAATTTATTTACCTTTCTTAACATAAAGACAATAAAATCATGTCCAAAATATATTTAGATAATATCACAGTAAAACGAACAGTGTATACTAAAAATGCATTTTTGTACAAGTATTTTTAAACAAGTAAAACGGGGTAGAAGTTATGACATAACCCGAGGATACAGCAAGATTATTATTTTGTATATTTAGTGCAGATTTAGCCAATAAAAACTAATAATAAAATAAAAACTAGTATACTGAGAGCATACTGAGACATACTGTGTGTGTGTACTTGTTTATGTGATTTATGAAATTTGTATAATGACATGGGTAGTACACTGGTATTACAGCATAAATGTGGTTTATGAGGACATTTCCTGTGTCCTCATAATAAAAATAGCTTTAAAAAACACACTAAACAATGTTTTATTAAAAATGTAAAAATGCAGAATGTTTCCTGTGATGGGTAGGGGTAGTGTAGGGGATAGAATATACGGTTTGTACATTATAAAAACCATTACGTCTGTGGAGAGTCCTCATAATGATAGGTGCACCAACGTGCGTGTGTGTGTGTGTGTGTGTGTGTGTGAGAGAGAGAGTGTTGAGGGACACTTGTGTGCAGATGACATGAGCGGTTTAGTGTTTCTAGCACTAAGAGGTTTGGGCAATCAGGTTTATTTACAAATCTAGTTTCCTGACACCGAATCTCCTTTTGCTTTGCTATCAAAACAGACTTTTTTTTCAATCAGTTAGAGATGAAGAAAGAAAGAGAAATACACTGATGTCAGCTAGCTCTCATTAGAGTATTAGCATTAGTGTCTGCTTAATTTCTGCTAACTCTTTATTGTGATGGTCCTCCAACAGACATTCTACTGACAATAGACTATAATAACTTTACAACTACATGTCAGCTTATTCTAGCCCTAACCCTACCAGCCTACTAATACTCTAATGAGTTAGTAGACATGTGTGCAATGTTACGTAGTCAAAATAAATCAAAATAAAGTGAAATCAAAAGTTTTGGTCAGTATTTCTTTTTTTATCCTTTTATTCAATACATTAGATTAAAAGTGAGACTACAGATATTTCTATTTCCAATATATCTAGCACCAAATCGGCATATTAGAATGATTTCTGAAGAATCATGTGACACAGAAGAAATGCAAGATTAGCCATCTCAGGAATACAATTATAACAATATTTTACAATATTACTGTTTTACTGTATTTCTGTTCAAATAAATGCAGTCATAGCAAAAGAGACTTCTTTCAGAAACATAAACAATATTCCCAACCCCAAACTTTTGAACGATGACACAAGTGAGAGTGCCACTG